>JASCZI010120831.1:331082-345514 GCA_036250425.1 Stylosanthes scabra
TGTAAAAGAATTTTATTGATGCATTTAGCAAATTATTAAAAAGATATCTAAACACAGATAATAGATAGTGGTATAAAATTACAATACTAAACAAGAATCTAAGCTTGTGCTGCATCCAATAATTTGTGGTGCACAAGAGGCACATATTTAATAAGGCAAATTAGCATGACCACCCATATTCATCAGTAAATGATGATGCTCATCAATCGATCAATAATCCAAAATCCAGTTGGCAACACGTCTTGCTAAGCTCAATTGCCAAGCGCAATTAATCTGCTATAATTTATTAACCGTCAATATATATCAATGAATCTTTTTTAGAGTCTTGTTACGATTGCCAACAAAAAGTTGAACAAAAGTAACTAACTATTCTCCTCTTTTTCTTCTTTGGCGCCACCATCATCTTTATCTATTGTATGAAGTATTTTAAATTAAATGATTACGTTAATGTTGATTAATGTTGATTACCAAAGTGTTTGGCTACCTAAACTTATTATTTAGTACATATTATTATATTAAGAAGATAATATAATATTATGGTGGTCGTAATATATATATTTCATTGGATTGAACAACTCTTAATTTTAGGTTTACTTTTCACACATATTATGTTTTTTTTTTTCACTAGAGATTTAGAAATTCTATATTATTTATAGAGGATTAAAACCTGAGTGTAGCTCCAACTAACAATACAACCACTTGATCTAGGTCTAATTTGCGGTGTCTTAATATTTTTTTTTTGGTCAGTGTGTCTTAATATTGTTTTTTTCCCCTTTATTTTGGGCCATACAAGATTTTATTATTTAAATAGAAGGGCCGGTACTACCAAGAAAATGGTCCAAGGAACTAAGAGGTTAAATTCTAATGCAAGGAATATGGGCTAATGCGTTCTTATAGGCTTATAGGTATCCAAATTTAGCTTTATCCATAGCTTCGGCTTTCACTTTGTAGACCAACCTCTCCCTGCCCTTAAGCAGCTCATTGCTGCTGATGGTGCAGGCTGAATGTTCTGTGTATTGTTGTTCGTTTTTGGGCTTCTGCCCCTTTTTGATAACCAAAAAAAATAGATAAATAAATAGGCTAGGAGGAACTGGAGGATCCAAGAGAGACCAAGACATTCTCGAAGGTTCTGGGTCTTTTCTTCAAACTTTTCAATCCGTTTTATGAATCATTCAATTTTTCATTGCCTCCCGTCCAAAAAAAAAAGTATTCTAAATGTCCAAAAAATACTTAACAAGTATTCTCTAAATATCAAAAACAGAGATTTGTTATATTAGCTACGATCTACAAAATCGACGTTAGAGGATCAATAGAGAGTCAATAAGTGTAACTAGAAAAATAATTGGTGGTAAAAACAGAAAGAAAAAATAAGGAAAAATGATATTGGCTCCCTATTATCTCCCTAATATTGGCTACCAAAACTTTTTCTTTTATACCTATTTATAGATTTATAGGTTAAATGTTTTAAAAACTTGAAAAATTTAATATTTAATATTTTTTGATAAATTACAAAATCTACAATAAACGAATAATCAAATAATAATATAATAATTATTTTTTTAAAATATCAAATACATATTTGTATATACAGTAATTAACTAACAATTAATATTTTGCATACATAATTCTATTAAGATGTTATTAGATAAACCATGAAAAATCATTATAACAACAAAAAATTACGTAGGTTGATAAATTATAATGCATATGACATTATTCTTTTTATTCATTCTAAGAGGTCTCAAATTCTTTCTCGTTATAAAATATATTGAGTTAACTGGGGACGGGCGTCAGAGAGATCAGGTAATCGAATAAGTAGTGAGTGGTAAGGCTGACGGTGAATAAAACGAACAAGCTGGGGCTATTGAGCTTGTTGAACCAGTGAATGTTTCGGTCCGGCCTTTTAATTACGAAGAGGATTATGTTACACCCTTCTGTTCATCTCATCCCAGTCGTAGTTGATCCAATCAGAACCTACGGCAGTTTGTTTAACTAGTGAAAGCAAGGCGGAGCTTCTTTTTAAAAATAAACATTAAAAAGGAAAAAAGCAAAAGCAGAGAATGTGTGGAGTAGAATGTGGTTGCACTTTTAATTCATTAGATGATTCACACTTATTATATAGCATTGAATGCGTATAAACCGGTAAGTTAAGTGCTAATAATTGCACATCACATTCACACCCAACAAAACGAATTTGTTAGCAGTGACTGTAAGGATCAGAAACAAACACATGAAACAGGTGTTGGTGAATAGTATTAGACGACGCAAGCTGCAATCAATTTCCTCTTTGACTATTAGTGCCTCTTCGCTTTGGCTTCTTTTGTAAACACAAGAAATGATTCAAGATTCAAGAACCATCACACACGTAGCACATGTCTCATCACATTATATAAAACTAACCGGTGAATGCTAGCATGCACCTGCTATAATCAGGTTTCCCATTAACCTTGCCATGTCTAGAGTCGTGTACACTTGCAACAGAGGACGCGTGTGGGAAGAGGTGTTTTCTTCCTTTTACCTTATTAGCCACATTTGGGGAGCAAAGAATATTGTGATTTTTGCTGAGCCAATTTTGTAAATTGTAACAAGATGTCTGTTATTGGGCTAGATAAATGGGATCTTTTTGGTGAAATGCTTTATGGGGCTTATGTTTATGAAATCCCACTATGGAAAATTAATTATTTGAAAACCAGAAAAAGAAATCAGATGCTAATTAAAAAAAAAAGAAAAAAAGAAAAAGAAATCAGACTTTGTGATTGGAAAAAATAAAATAAAATGACGAAAAAAAATTATGGGCATTATGGCCGAAGATAAAAACATGAATGAGATAAAATGAAAAAAAAAATAATCAGTTTAGGGTTTAAGGCATTATGTTCATTTTTGTACTATCCCTTCTATTTTTAATTTTATCTATTATTATATATTAATTTTTATAAGAATTTGTAAATGAATATAATGGAAAATATATTTTCATAAAAAGAACTACTTTATTTTATTTCCTCACAATATTAAGATTGAAATATATTAAATAAATTATTTATTAATATTAATATATTTTATATATCATTGTCACTAATTTATTTGGAATTTATATATCAAATACTTTGGCAAAATTGATCTATGTTATTTATGCTATACTTTTTATCATAATAAAAGTAAAAATCAAATTTTTATAGGTAAAAAGAAACAAAGTTTTGGCATTAATTGTGTTGTTGAAGTTTAATGCATTAATTGTGTTGCTAAAGATAAATCCTAGTATCGTCGTAGAACATGAATTTACAAATGTGAATTTATATTATGTAAACATAATCTATTAGATTAAAAAGAAACCACATATGATAATACTAATAATAACATTAATAATAGTAATATATATAACTAATTTATGTAAAATGAAGTCTAACTATTAAACGTATAAGAGAATACCAGTATTTAGTTAATTTTTTCTAATTTGATTGAGATAATGCATAAAAATATAAAGTTAGTTGATTTTATGTAACATGCAATAACTGGTTAAAAGAAAAAAATTTATATTAAAAATATTATGAAGTGTTATATTATGTTAGTAATATTAGAAGTAATAATTTGACTATAATATTTGCGTTGAGAGACTTATTTTTATTACAATTATTATTTTTTAAAGAGAATTTTTTTTTCTCTTTTTCTTTTGGTATTTTTTTTTCTCTTTAACACTATTATAGTTGGAACTAACTCACTAAGTAGGTCTATTTGAATTATGTTTCATACGAAGTCTTTAACTGTTGATATTTAAATTATTTGGTGTTCCATAGTGGAATTTCATAAGCATAAAACTCAAAAAGCATTTCACCAGACAGGCCCATTTGTTTAGCCCAATAACAAACAGCTTGTTATAATTTACAAAACCTGCCCAGGAAAAGTCACAATATTTTTTCCTCCCCAAATGTGGTTAATAAGGTAAAAGGAAGAAAACACCGCCTGGCACACGCGCCCTCTGTTGCAAGTGTCCACGAACCTAAAAATGGCAAGGTTAATGGGAAACCTGATTATAGCAGGTGGATGCTAGCATTCACTAACCATATCTTCTCCATCGTGTCTTATAAAAATACCAGTTGCATAAACAATGTTTTCTCTTCTTCATCTCACATTCTCTTTCATATCATTCAACTATATTTTATACAACCTTGACTTTTAGTCGTAGCTCAAATATATAATTATTATTAGGAGCTATTTTATTACTTATTGTTGTTTTTATATTGGCGCATTAACAGTTGACATCAAGTGTTTGGCAGCAGCTCTTTTGTTAATTCAAGCCTAATGCTATGCAGAAAGTAATTAAGGATTATTTTTTTAATTAATTAAAGCATGGTCGGCTGATCTCCAAATCTAACACACACAAGAAAGAAAAAAAATTGGGAACAATTTTTTTAAGAGACAAACAATGGTTTTTTCCTCTTCTAACTGAACCTTTTATCACTTATGAGAATTAGACTCAGTTGATTATTAAATGCTCATTAATAAATAGTTCAAAATTAATTAATTATATATATATATATATATATATATATTTTCATGTATTTATCTATGCATTTTTATACTAATAAACCTATGCATAAAACACAGAAAAATAATGATGTTTAGCAAAAAAAATTTTAAACACAAAAATAATAAAATCTAATATATAAAATTTAAGTTACAACAAAAAAAAATAAAAATTATTTTTGTTGGAATAACTACGTAATATATATACATATAACATTACTAATAATTTAATATATTTAACATTTATGTTATCTAGGTGTTTATGAAATCAAAATTAATGAATTATATATTGTCAATGAGTGTAATTAGAAAAATAGTAAATGATAAAAAAAAATATTAACTTTTTATTATGTCTTTTATGGAAGACTTTCTCAAAACTAATTAACCATCACAGTGAAGTAGCAGTATTTTTTTTTGTTAACTATTAATATATTACATCTTAATTATTGTTTTTATATTTTATTTAGTTAATTAATCACAATGTTTTTATAAAGCTTTTAAAAATAAAAAAGGAAACTTCGTTTTCGCACAGAAGCCAAGTTACATTCCACATAGCTTACTTGCATTTTCACTCCACAACGTCTTGTATCTTCCACTCAACTCTTTCTCTTCTCTCTGCAAATTCTTCCTCAACCTCCACCTTCCAATCATGGCGTCTACATCATCCGGTCGCGGCTCCAAGGGCTTCGATTTCGCTTCTGACGACATCCTCTGCTCCTACGAAGACTTCCCCAACCAGGACCCTTCTAACGGCACTCACGATGACCCCGCCAAGGTACCGCTTCTACACCCATTACTTCTTCGCACTTGACTTCATCTTTTTCACACTCTTTATCAAATTTCCCCAATTGGGTCTCGTCTTCCCAATTCAAATTTGCTTAGGGTTTTAGAAAAATGTCATTTTTAGCCACATGTGTATTATTCTGATCACGGGTGAACAAACTATTTGTTTCCTAAAATTCCTATCGTACGCTTGAACGATTATTAGACTTGAGCACTTGTATTCTTATTTGTGTGTTTTAGCATTACAAGAAAGGTTTTTTTTTTTTTAATTTTTATTTTTTCAATAAATAATGTTCTTAATTTTGGGCTTTTACCTTTTAGAATGGATTAACTATGTGACAGGTGCAAGAAAATTATGATTTTTAGTGTGTTAATGATCGGAAGGTCCTAGTCTTGTTTTTGTTAAGTAGCTTTCAGAGTTAATTAGCTTGCTGGGTGGGTTGCATGGGCTGGTTACACTGCAAATAAAAGAAGAGAGAAATATATATATTTTTTGGGATGAGAATAAAGCGAAGAATTTGTACTATTGCATTTGGAGTGCGAGTTTGGAGGTGTCAGAATTTCCTTATTCATTCATATGATGAAGTTTCTCTCTAACTTTATATGAGTATTGATGCAATTATATGAGGCTAGTGTGGGTAACAACAGTTAGAAGAAATGGAAGAAGAAATGTGCCCAAACGTGGATAGAGAAGCCTGGTTCTGTAGAGTTTGTGGGTTACCAACTGAAATGAGTATAGGGAAGGGTTGAATTTGTGAGAGTCTGATTATGTAAAGCGTTTTTACTAATATAGTATGAAAACTGGATGGATCAATAGTAATGTTTTCACATTATTTGTGTTGCTTTTGTGTTATACCAGCAATCAACTTCCTTTTGTGATTGAACCTGTGGACTAGTGCTCGGCCTGAAATCCATCGTACATATCATGTTTAAGTGGTTATTAGGGTTTCAAACTTTGCTTTATTCTCTATGCTCAAGCTTAACTTGGGCATGATTATGTTCTTTAGCAATTTGTTGATCAGGTGTAGTTTGTAAGCCTATTGAGTTGTTCTGACTCTCACATTGATAAAATATGCTTTCTGCAGGATTTTCACAAATCAAGGATGGCAAGGACATCAATATTTCCTGATACTGCTTATAATTCGCCTGAAGATTCTGTAAGCCAAGATATGATTGCAGCTGTGGAGAAGAGCATGAAAAAAAATGCTGACAACCTGATGCGGTTTCTTGAAGGAATTAGTTCAAGGCTATCACAGTTGGAATTATATTGTTACAATATTGACAAATCAATTGGAGAAATGCGATCTGAATTAAACACTGACCATGGGGAGGCGGATATAAAGCTCAATTCTCTTGAGAAATACGTTCAGGAAGTAAGTTTCACCTTTAATGGATAGGACCTGTTGGTTAAAATTCAAGCTACTTTTCATTTCTCCTGCTTTGGCATGCTTGATAAATTGCTTTAGCTTTAAATACAAAATCTCTCTGATTGATGAAGTTGCTGGTAGATATTAACTTCAATCTGATGGCCTATCCATCATCTTGATTTGCGAATTTTTCCAAGATGCATACTTTAGTTGCAAACAAAAATTTGATTTATCGTTGCCCAATGAATTATGATCATTGCTAGAATAGTATTATTTAGGCTCGTCACATATACTTTGATCAGGATACATCAATTTGCCTTGTGGTAATTTATCTGATGTTGCTTATGCAGGTACACAGATCTGTACAAATTTTGAGAGACAAGCAAGAGCTAGCTGATACTCAGAAGGAGTTAGCCAAGCTTCAGCTTGCTCAGAAAGAGTCATCCTCCACTAGCCATTCACATTCCAATGAGGAGAGGTCTTCGCCTTCTGCCACTGATCCAAAAAGGAACGACAAGGCATCTGACTCACATAACCAGCAGTTAGCTCTTGCCCTGCCTCATCAAGTTGCCCCACCGCAACAGCCTGTGGCACCACTCCCAGCCCCTGCTCCAGCTCCGGCCCCAAATGTAGCACCAGTCACTCAACAACCATCTTATTACATTCCACCCACTCCTTTGCCCAACCCGCCATCTGTGGCCCAAGTTCCTCAGAATCAATATTTGCCCTCTGATCAGCAGTATAGAACTCCACAACCAACATCATCGCAAGCAACTCAATCTCTGCCTACGCAACAATATTCTCAGTATCAGCAACCACAGCCTTCACAGCAGCATTGGCCTCAGCAGGTGCAACCTCAACAACCACCCTCAATGCAGTCACAAATGAGACCCCCTTCATCCAATGTTTACACTCCTTACCTGCCAAGCCATGCTACAAATCCCTCTCCCTCGGAAACAATACCGAACAGCATGCCAATGCAAATGCCATATTCTGGAATTCCACCTGCAGCTTCTGGCCGCAGCGATGCCATGCCGTATGGATACAATGGAGCTGGTAGAACAGTTCCACAGCAACCACTTCCCCCTCAAATCAAGGGCTCTTTTCCAGCACAACCAGGTGATCCATATGGAACTAGTGCTACTCATGTCTCACACCCTCCTACCAGTGCATACATGATCTATGATAATGAAGGAGGAAGAACACATCCTCCCCCACAACCTTCTCATTTTGCTCAAGCTGGATACCCCCCATCGAATGCTTTGCTTCAGAACCCTGCACCGCATAACCCCATGGGCCGGAATCCTAGCCAGACACAATATATTCGTGGCCATCCCTACAGCGACTTGATTGAGAAGTTGGTGAACATGGGATTTAGAGGTGATCATGTGGCTGGAGTGATCCAGAGGATGGAGGATAGTGGGCTGCCTATAGATTTTAACTCGGTACTTGACCGGTTGAATGTGCATAGTTCTGTTGGTCCCCAGAGGGCATGGTCAGGGTAAAGAACTTTGTTTACCATGGCTTGTTTCAACATTGCCACAATGCTGTCAAAGTTGTCCCTGACCTCCTTCAAACTTGGCATGTCCTATACAATCATGTCGTGTTTTATTATGTATGAATGAACCTTTGATGTACTATGCTCTGTATTATTGCATATATTATAATATTATGTTCAGATAAGAGAAATCTGTTGTGTAAGATAAAGTATCGATTTAGTAAGTGCATGTTGTCATCTATGCAAAATATTTTAGACATGAGAAAATAGAGCGAAGTTGAATCATCGTTTACAATTCTCAACCTTCTTGGGGAATCATAAGAGTTCGGTTATGGTTTGGCAAATAGAAATGTCTTTTTATTTGTCAAGATGGACTTTTTTTTTCAATTATTAGTAGGGTGTAGCGTTAATTTCATGTATATAAGTAAAATTCACTTGATAATTAATTCTTTTTACAATTAATATTCTTTGTTTTTCACTACACAAATTTACGTTGCCATTTGTTTTAAATTTTAATATACTCATTTAATTATATATAATTGGAATTAATGCATTATTGTTCTTATAGCTAAAATATTATAACATTTGTTATTTTCATATTTTTAAAATTAACTTTATTACTCTAATTTGAAAATTCACACCTTAATATAAATGTACCTTTTAGTAAAAAAAAAAGGTAAAATTGTTATGGATGAATAAGATTACATAAAGATAAGATTAGGTTACGAATAGAGGCAGATTAATTAAATGAGATATACAAAAGTATATATAGCATTATTGATATTCTTATTGTATTTAATTATATTGTAAGTTAAAAATTATAATTTATTTTCTAAAAAAACGGTTTATTATCATATAATAGAGTGTAGGTTCTATTAAGAGTGAACTAAAAAAAATGTGATTAACATTTCTCTAAAAATAATAAAACCTAGAAAGGAAGATGGTAAGAGAACATGAGAAAGGTACGTGACTAGCGAACTCGCGCCCTTTCTCGTTATTTTTCCTTAACTAACTCACACACACTTCCCCTCTGTGACCGTTATACATCTGTAACAACAACACAAACACAAAAGCATGCAAGATCTAAGATGCAAAAAAAACTATAACTAACCACAAATTCACCTTACCTCTCTCTCTTTCTCTCTGAATTGATTCAGATCCCATTCTCGATTCACAATAATGCTTAATTAGCTTAACATGACTGAAAGCTACGAACCCTACAACATCATCCCCATCCAAACCACCAACAACGACCTCCACCAACACCCTTCCCTCCGCTACCCGGAGGTCATTGCCGCTATCTCCGCCCTATGCACCCTCGGCGACCTCCGCCTCCCTCCCCGATGGCACCCCGACATGGACCTCCTCGACTGGCTCTCCCTCTTCTTCGGCTTCCAAAACGACAACGTCCGCAACCAGCGCGAGCATCTCCTCCTCCAACTCGCCAACGCTCAGATGCGCTTCTCCTCTGACCCCGACACCACCCACCAACTCCACCCCTCCGTCCTCCGTACCTTCCGCAAGAAGCTTCTCAAAAACTACAAATCCTGGTGCTCCTTTCATGGCAAAAAACACCATCTCAAGCTCCTCTCCCACAAGAAAAGGAAACAAGACAACAACGACCTCCGCCTCGAGCTCCTCTATGTCTCCCTCTTCCTCCTCATTTGGGGCGAAGCTGCCAATCTCCGCTTCATCCCCGAATGCATCTGCTTCATTTTCTACAACATGGTCAAGGACCTCAACAAGTACGTACCAATCATTATCATTCTTTCTTTGTTTGTTTATTTATTTATCGGTTTAGTTAGTTACTTGGTTAATTGCTTAATTACTTAATTAGTTATCGTTCTTCATGACAGGATTCTCGAGGGTAACGATGGTAAAAACCCCTTATTGCCCGATGTTTCAGGGGAGAATGCCTTCTTGAGGCTCGTAGTGAAGCCGATTTACGACATAGTGAAGCTGGAAGCTGAGACTAGCAGGAATGGAACAGCGCCTCATTGCGATTGGATGAACTATGATGACATTAACGAGATCTTCTGGAACAAGAGCTGTTTCCAGAAGCTGAAATGGCCTATTAATGTTGCAACCAGCGGGTTCTTCATGCACCGCACTGGCAAGACGGGTTTCGTCGAGAGACGATCGTTTTGGAACCTTTTCAGAAGCTTTGATAGGCTCTGGGTGATGCTGATTCTCTTCCTGCAAGCTGCTATTATCGTTGGTTGGGGAGGGTACAAATATCCTTGGAAAGCTTTGAAACATCGCAGGGTGCAGGTTCGGGTCTTGACTGTGTTCATCACATGGAGTGGTTTGAGGTTGCTGCAAGCCCTGCTTGATATTGTCATGCAGGGGAAGGTGATTTCCAGGGACACCAAGAATCTTGGTATGAGGATGATCCTGAAATGCATCGTGGCCGTGGCATGGGGCCTTGCGTTTTTGAGGTTTTATACTTTGATTTGGCATGAGTGGGACAGAGAGGAAAGGAGGTGGTCTAAAAGGACTAATAAGGTGGTGATGAATTTCTACATGCTTGCTTTTGTTTTCCTGATCCCTGAGATTTTGGGTTTCTTATTCCTCTTGTTTCCTTGGATTTCTAACTTCTTTGAGAAGCGCGATTGGGGGATTCTTCGCTTACTCACATGGTGGTTTCACCGCACCACTTATGTCGGCCGTGGTTTGAGAGAAGGACTAATTGATAACATTAGGTACACATTGTTCTGGATCTTGGTTCTGTCCACCAAGTTTACTTTCAGTTACTTCTTGCAGATTAAGCCCATGATTCCTCTCACAAAGAAGATATTGAAACTTCATGTTGACATTCAGTGGCATGAATTTTTCACTAGAGGGAAAGGAGATGACAAGCTTGCTCTTGGTCTTCTCTGGCTTCCTGTTGTTTTGGTTTATATGATGGATATTCAGATATGGTATTCGATATATTCGTCTTTTGTTGGGGCTGCTGTGGGTTTGTTTGCGCATTTGGGTGAGATTAGAAGCATGCAGCAGTTGAAGTTAAGGTTTCAATTCTTTGCCAGCGCTGCTCTTTTTAACCTCATGCCGGAAGAGCAGTTGCTGACTGAAAGGTTAACTTTTCTGAGCCAAATTAAGGATGGCATGAGAAGGATGAAGCTCAGGTATGGGTTTGGGCAACCATATAGGAAGCTTGAGTCTAACCATTCTGATGCCAACAAGTTTGCTTTGATATGGAATGAGATAATCTTATCCTTTAGGGAGGAGGATATCATCTCGGATCGAGAGGTCGAGTTGCTGGAGCTGCCGAAGAACTTATGGAATGTTAGAGTTATTCGCTGGCCGTGTGTTCTTCTCAGCAATGAGTTACTATTGGCATTGAGTCAGGCCAAAGAACTGGCTAGTTCTTCTGATAAGAGGCTTTGGAGGAAGATATGCAAGCATGAGTTTAGAAGATGTGCTGTCCTTGAGTCATATGATTGCATAAAGCACTTGCTTCTTGAGATTGTTATCAAGCCTGGTACTGAAGAGCATTCCATCTTGGATGCACTGTTTCACCAAATAGAAAAGTCCATTGAGGATGGGAAATTCACCAAAACATTCAAGACCACAGCACTTCCCTCGCTTCACAGCAAGTTGATCAGACTTATTGAGTCATTCAGCAAGAAGCCGAAAGATTCTACTCCAATGGTGAATATCCTCCAGGCCCTCTACGAGATCACGGTTCGAGAGTTTTTGAAAGACAAAAAGACTGCTGAGAAGCTTGGCAATGATGGTTTGGGTCCAAATGCTTCAGCTAAGTTTCTTCTTTTTGAGAATGCTGTTCGGTTGCCTGAAACTACTAATGAGAACTTCTATCGGCAGCTTCGACGCTTGCACACCATTCTTACCTCCAGAGATTCAATGCAGAAAGTACCAGTTAATCAAATGGCTAAAACACGGTTGGCTTTCTTTACTAACTCACTTTTTATGAACATGCCCCATGCTCCCCAGGTTGAGAAAATGAAGGGTTTCAGTGTTCTAACACCTTACTATAGTGAAGAAGTAATGTACAACAAAGAGCAGCTCAGAATTGAGAATGAAGATGGGATTTCAATCTTGTACTATTTGCAGACTATTTTTGATGATGAGTGGAATAATTTCATAGAAAGGATGAGACGCGAAGGTATGGAGAATGATGATGCTATATGGACAGAAAAGCTTACAGAATTAAGGCTATGGGCTTCATACAGAGGCCAGACACTGTCCCGAACCGTTAGAGGAATGATGTACTACTATAAGGCCCTCAAGCTTTTGGCTTTTCTTGATTCTGCACCTGACATCAGTGTTTGGGATGGATCACTCAAAGTTTCAACGGTGCAAGAAAATAAAGGTGGTTCAGACAAAGTAAAGTCACCTTTTTCTCATTGTTTAAGTAATGCATGCACTTCAGAAGATTTGCCATTCAAAGGCCATGACTATGGAACTGCTTCCATGAAATTCACATATGTGGTTGCTTGCCAGATATATGGATCACAGAAGGCAAGAAAGGACCCTCGTGCTGATGAAATATTAACCTTAATGAAGAACAATGAAGCGCTTCGAGTTGCTTATGTTGATGAGGTTTCGGCCGGCAGAGATGAGAAGGACTATTATTCTGTTCTTGTCAAGTATGATCAGCTATTGGAGATGGAGGTGGAAATTTACCGTGTGAAGTTGCCAGGTCCATTGAAACTAGGAGAAGGAAAGCCTGAGAACCAAAATCATGCATTGATCTTCACTCGCGGCGATGCAATTCAGACTATTGATATGAATCAGGACAACTACTTTGAGGAGGCACTTAAGATAAGGAATCTCTTGGAAGAGTTCAATTCTTACTATGGTATTCGGAAACCAAATATTTTAGGAGTGAGGGAACACATTTTCACTGGTTCTGTTTCCTCTCTTGCTTGGTTCATGTCGGCTCAGGAAACGAGTTTCGTCACCTTGGGGCAGAGAGTGTTGGCAAATCCTTTGAAGATCAGAATGCATTATGGCCATCCTGATGTGTTTGACAGGTTCTGGTTCATGACTCGAGGCGGTTTGAGCAAAGCTTCTAGAGTGATCAACATAAGCGAGGACATTTTCGCAGGCTTCAATTGCACTCTTCGTGGAGGTAATGTCACACATCATGAGTACATTCAAGTGGGGAAGGGAAGGGATGTTGGATTGAATCAAATATCATTGTTTGAAGCAAAGGTTGCAAGTGGAAATGGGGAGCAAGTTCTGAGCAGAGATGTTTATAGATTGGGACACAGGCTTGATTTTTTCAGGATGCTTTCTTTCTACTACACTACAGTTGGATTCTTTTTCAACACAATGATGGTTGTTCTTACTGTTTATGCATTTTTATGGGGTAGGCTATTTCTTGCTCTTAGTGGCTTTGAAGGTGCTATGCAGAAAAAATCTAACAATAATAAAGCATTTGGTGCCATATTGAATCAGCAGTTCATTATTCAACTTGGACTTTTCACTGCACTTCCAATGATTGTGGAAAATTCCCTTGAGCATGGTTTCCTTCAATCTATGTGGGATTTTCTGACAATGCAGCTCCAGCTTTCATCAGTTTTCTTCACATTCTCCATGGGAACTCGCTGCCATTACTTTGGCCGGACTATACTGCATGGTGGGGCAAAATACCGAGCTACCGGCCGTGGTTTCGTTGTGGAGCACAAGAGCTTTGCAGAAAACTATAGACTCTATGCTCGCAGCCATTTCGTGAAAGCAATCGAGTTGGGGTTAATACTCATAATCTATGCGCAACATAGTCCTGTCGCCCGTAACACATTAGTTTATGTGGTTATGACCATGTCAAGTTGGTTCTTAGTTTGTTCATGGATTATTGCACCATTCTTGTTCAATCCATCTGGCTTTGATTGGTTAAAAACTGTCAATGATTTTGATGATTTCATGGACTGGATTTGGTACAGGGGAAGGGTGTTTGCCAAAGCAGAAGAGAGCTGGGAAATATGGTGGTATGAAGAACAGGATCATCTAAAGGTAACAGGCTTTTGGGGAAAGCTATTTGAGGTATTCTTAGACCTCAGGTTCTTCACCTTCCAATATGGAACTGTCTATAAGCTACGTATAACTGGAGGAAGCACCAGCATTTCTGTTTACTTTCTATCTTGGATTTGTGTTGCTGTTATATTTGGGGTTTATGTGGTCTTATCAGTTGCCCGGAACAGATATGAAGCACATAACCATATCTATTTTCGGTTTGTCCAATCTGTTGTTATAACTCTTAGCATAATTGTCATAGTTGGTTTGCTAAACTTCAC
>JASCZI010120831.1:350546-367204 GCA_036250425.1 Stylosanthes scabra
TTAAATTAATAAATAAACAAATGTACAAAATAATCACCTACTTACTAATTTAAATATTTAAATACATGTATAAAAAATTAAAATAATTCTAATAAAACTCATAAAAACTCCCAAACTATAACACTAATCAACCAACTTAGCATTAATATGGCTTAAAATAAATTGATTTCATAATACTAATATTATTCTAATGAAAAAACCCTAAACTAATACTAATACTAATATTCTAATTAAAAAACCCTAAACTAATACTAACATTATTCTAATAAAAAATTCCAAACTATAATACTAATCAACCAACTTAGCATTAATCTAATTTAAAATAAATTAATTTTTTAATATTAATATTACTCTAATTAAAATTCCTAAACTAACAATAATATTATTATTCTAATAAACATTTTTAAACTACATAAAAACATAATAAATAAATAAAATAAAAAATAAAAAAAACGAAGTTCGTCTCAAGTTGCAGCTAACTTCACCAAATTCGCCCTAAGTTGCTACTAACTTCCCTTTTTCACCAAAATAGGCGTAACATACGACGAATTTCCTTAAAAAACCCAAAAAAAAAATTAGATTCACGTAATTAAAGTCATTTTCATTTCTTTTAGGAAATAAACATTTTTTTTATTTTATTTCAAAAAATTTCCCTACAATTCCGATCATCAGCACCAAGCCGAATAGTGAATAATTGAACACAGCCACGGGGCTAGCTAGATCAGATCCAATCCAAAATCGAACAAAAAGACCATAATATCCCTGGGTCCCGAACCACGGGAGTGTACACGTCATCACCCTCACTTAACCGTTAACACCTCAAAAAACGAAGAATTAACGCAACAGTCTTCTTCAAGTGTCGTTAATTTGTTGGGCTATCATTGCCACATAAGTTACGCGCCATTATGATTCAGCGCTACTACCACTAAAGCTCTGACACTTACTCGCTACCGTTACTGTTTCTTTCTCCTGAAGCTTACTCGATCTGTGAGATGGAGCCACTGCTGAGAGGCGAAGGGAGTGGTGGCCGGAGGGAGCTCGCGCGGGGGATATTCCGCCGTTCTGACGCGATCACTTATGGCTCCAACTATGAGAAAGCTGCTGCACTCGTCGATCTGGTTCGTTCCTTCTTTCTCTTTGGTTGCTTTAATTGAGCTGGTAGAAATGGTTCTCCGAGTTTTAATTCTCATTAGACATTGTAATTTTGGATCATAGGTAGATCTTAGCATCGATGGTTTTGGTACTGTGCTTTATTTACTGTTCAAATCAATTCATTATCAGATGTGATTATTGAGTTACGGATTAGTCAACAGTGAAATTCACTTTGCTTTGTTGTTGTTCGTTGATTCTCGACTGCCACCGATTAAAAAGGCCAAAATTATCTTAAAGTGGTTCTGTTCTTCTGTACGGTGAACTGGTGAAGTCAGCATCGTCGTTGTTATAAAAGAAGGGTTTAAGGCCACATTTTAACAAAATCACAAAAGGAATTTGTACTAAAACTTATTGAATACGTAAAAAAAATTAAAAAAAAAAGTCTATTAGTAATTTATTATACTCTTAAAATTGTGCTATTAGGACACAAGTTAGGTAAAACCCTAAAAGAAACAATCTCATTAAGATGAATAGAAGAATGAAGAGGACAAGAGTTACTCTAAACAAGAACAAAAAACAACCAAAAGAGTTACACTGTAAAGCAGAGCATTAATTTTCTTGTTTATATGAGCTGATCTTCTTGCTCATTCATTTAGCCAAGCACTGATGATTTTCAGAAGGAACCTCTCTTACCATTAAACTTGCTGTTATATGTCTTTCTAATTTCAATTCGGTTATTATTCTTATTGTATAATTATACACATTTTGGTATCCCTAATATGCTATGCTGAGGAAAAAGGTAGATAAAACATTTTTTTTTCATAAAGGAAAACCAATTATTCTTCCGGTAAGGATGTTTTTGTTGGAAATGGTTTATTGGATTATTTGACATATCATTCTATATGCTTCCCCCTTATGTATGTATGCATGTATTTCTTTTTTTTTTTTTTTTTTCGGATCTGTTAATCTTGTCTTTTTGATTGGTAATCCATCATGCAGGCTGAAGATGGTGTTGGTCTCCCTGAGCAAATTCTTGATTCTTCAAGCTTTCAGAGTTCTTCAAGATATTATTTTATTTTCACTAAATTCAATATCTTGTGGTCTCTTGCTTATTTTGCTTTGATAGTCCTAAATTTTTTGGAGGTCAGCAGTAAGCTTGTTGAACTTTAGGTCGTTTTAATTGTGTGAGGCTTTTAGGCCAAAGACAAATGCAAATGAAACTAAAAGAAGATAGTTCGTGGCTTGCTTTACTTGTTTACAGAAACCTCTGTGGTGTGAAAATTATACCAAACCGTCTTGCAGCGATAGAGAGTATTTCTTTCTGGGACAGTTGCCATATCTAACTGATGCAGAATGTCTTCTTTATGAGGTAAGTGCTGGTACTTCAGAGTTCAAACACTGTTTTCATTGGGAAGTTACTGAAAATACTTTAGTTGTTTTAATGCTGAAAAAAAAAAAAACAAAGCCTTATATTTCAACAAAAAGTAAATTTGATTATATAATTGTCATGTTCACCTTGATACTAAAGTTTTATATTCATTGAAATTTACATGATATAGCTTACATTACCAGTCTTTGTCAAATCACATTTTATGGGGATTGAATTCCTTTTGTGGGAATCTTGCTTGATACGTGGGACTGTTGAAATACCTTGCATTCATCTCTCAACTCTGGTAATTTTTTAACTTTTTTGTATAATACAGGGATTAGCTATTGTGGTGCTAATCATACATACTTTCTTCCCAATATCATATGAAGGGCCTCGTATATATTGGAGAAATCAAATTAATCTGTTGAAGGTATGTATGTTGTATCAAGACTATTGAATATAATTTATGAATTTTTAAAAAAATTTTAATTTAATTAATTTTTTTTTTTTTACTGGAAAGGCTCTACATGCAGCAGATTAAGTTTATGTCATTGAATGATGAGGGTAGTGTTAGAAATTGAAAAAGAAGAAAGCGTATCTCTCTGATTCATCTTTTGGAGGTAGAAGTAGAAAGAAGAAAGAGATGAGGAAAACTGAAAATAGAGAGCAAAAATGACTGATGGGAGTTTGAAATAATGAGCTGGGGTGTGGGGTGTGGAGTGTGGACAGGTCCTCAGTAATAGTGGTCTTCAGAGAAGACCCTGGTTCTAATGTTAATTCTGTTATGATTAGAAGTATAAAGTATAAACCATTCAAAACTCATGCGAAGACCTTGTTGAGCTAGATCCTTTCTTTTAATAGAGAGTTTAAATTTGATGTATTGTCAACGCGAAACTCTTACATCAAAATATGATATGCATGAGGTGCATGTGCTGGATAAGAAGTGATTGCTTGACATATAGAAGGGCATATCATATCAATTTAATTTTTCCTTACTTTCCAAGCCCATTATTACGTTTGTTTTGGTATACAATTACATGTGTACTTAATCTGCTAATAAGTTGATTTGTTGGTATTTCCAGGTCTTCTGTCTATTAGTTGTCATTGCTGATATGCTGGTTTATGCTATTTATTTGTCTCCAGCGGCTTTTGATTCTCTACCTTTCAGAGTTGCTCCTTATTTCAGGGTTATTCTTTTCGCTCTGAATATTAGGTATTGATTGATCAATTTCTATTTTCACTTTTACCTCAGAGTACCGTAGCTTTTGTAGTGTTCAAACCATTGCTTGCATATTTTATGAACATTGTTGTAGTGATTCAAATTTAGAAATTCTGTTAATTTTATCATCACCAAGGTAGGAGACAACATATATTTTATTTATTATATCTCTTTTGTTGGTAATTAATGTGAATTTCTATTGTTACTTTGATCTTGTCCCCTCATCTGCTATTCCTTGTGGGCTGTGGGTAAATCAGTGTTAGATTGTCAGCACCTCGGTGCTATTTCCAGTGCTGGACAGCTACAGTCCTTGACTAATTGTGTGAAATGATTGAAAAATAGAATTTCAAAGCTGTATCACTTTTATTGAAACTAATATTTCGGGTTTTGGAATCAGAAAAGGAAAATGGTTGACTATAGGTAAAACCTGTGAACTTTTCAATCTAACATTTAATCTTAAGGTTGATTGATTCTTACGTGACACTAATGGTTGTTGTTTTGGTTGTTCATTCTTACTTGACACTATCTAACTGATAATTTATTTCTTGATGTTACTTTTGGTAGTTCAGGGCATAACTTACAACATCTAGTTTATCCTGATTTTTAGATAGCCTAACACAGTATGTTTATATATCCCAGGGAGCTACGTGAAACCATCACTATCTTGAGTGGCATGGTTGGCACATACTTGAATGTCTTGGTTGGTTCACTTTCATAGTGTTTCTCCCTACTACTTGTTGCTTCTGTTTTCAACTTCTCAGTGTAGATATTTTTAGATTCAAATCTGTTGGGTCTGATAATCTGATTTGAATGAGAGATTTGGATTATTTCAATTCATTCAACATTTATCAACAATGTGTTACCTGATATTGTTTCCTCTATATTTCTCATGAATTTCAGGCTCTGGGGCTTCTGTTTCTTCTTTTTGCAAGTTGGGTGGCTTATGTGATGTTTGAAGATACAATACAAGGGAAAACAGTATTCACTTCTTATGGTGCTACATTGTATCAGATATTTGTTTTATTTACCACATCGAATAATCCAGATGTCTGGGTGCCTGCATACAAGTACGAGTTTTTATAGCTTGAATCTATCTGGGTAGATGACTTTATCCTTTCAATTTATATGATCATCAGTCATCACCAAGTTTTCTTGGTTTTGAAGGGCTTCACGTTGGTATTGCCTGTATTTCGTTATCTATGTGCTTTTGGGCGTTTACTTCGTTACAAACTTGGTCCTTGCCGTTGTTTATGATAGTTTCAAGAGTGAGGTAAATTTTTCCATGCCATTGCCCCTCTTTATGCTCTAGATGAAAGTGTAACATGGGTTTTACTCTTTTTTGTTTAACCTATATAATTGTGGATAAGTCAGAACTTTTTAACTCTAGAATGGATATGGAAACAAATAATAATAAGTTTACAACAGTGCCTGAACATATGTTGTGCTTATTTATTTATTTTTTTTAAAGCTTGTGAAACAAGTTTTCAAGATGGATCGTATGAGAACAGCAATGTTGGAGAAAGCTTTTAATCTCTTAGATACGCATGTAAGTGTGGTTTTCTATGTTTTAGTTTATTGATCCACCGTCAAGCATGTAAATACTTAAAAGAAAGTAAATGAGATAGGCATTAATTCTAAATCTGTTTGAATTTCCATTTTGTTCCCAGAGTACTGGATATCTTAACAAAGAACAATGCATTAGGCTCTTTGAGGAGTTGAACAAGTACAGGTAGAACCTTATGCTTGTATATTCATTGTAATTTCTGATTTATCTTGTGGTTATTTGTTGCTTGTTCATAATGGTTTTAGAAAAGGAGAAATGCTTTGGCATTTGTGAAATTTCATATAATTTTGCACAAGAATAATGTATTATTTTATGCAAATCTTTTCCAGTTTTTCATGGCTTGCCTTTTTATAGTATCTGATCATTTTCCTCTTAAACTTTTAAGGGTGGGTTTTCTATGATGGCATGCTTTTAGTTAAACTATGTGTTTAGAAGTTAAAACATAAGTTGTGTATACAAACTTTCCATGATGGGGAAACACAGCTTCAAGGCTTAATTAAAGTGTAGTTAGGATTGTTGCATAATTATGCTGGCTTCTATTCAGATTACTGGAATAACACCTAGTACTGGTGTCTGGTGGGATGTCTTTCCATTACATGCAAAAGGCTCCTGAACTATCATGGATTCCTTCTTTTACAAAAGTCTTCCTCCAGTTGAGGTTAGATGAGTTCTATAGTTTAGGGAAAGAGGCTGCTATGCCTAAACGATAACATACTGTAACTAGCTGGAGCTTCAAAGTATGAAATTAATAGCAGTGTCCCTGTAAACATGATGTTTGTCTTGTATATTTGCTATTAGTGCTGCGCATAGTTCACCATTGCAACTTCTGTTTTGGTTAAATGGAAATATCTATCTTCATTTGGGACTGATAAAATGGTATTATATATATTATGACAATAGCACGCTGAGTTGATCTTTCCCGTTAGTCTCCTGACACCCTAGCTTTCTATAATGTTCTTTCCTGCCACATTATGTGAATGATGGAATGTCAAATTTGTGTATTATTCAGGACTTTACCAAAGATCACCAAGGAAGAATTTGAGTTAATATTTGAGGAGCTCGATGATAGTGGTGATGTAAAGGTAATATTTGTTCATATGTATTTTGATTATCTTATATGTGCATGCTGATATTGCATGTAACGTGTGGGTATACAGAATATTTGTGCCTTTAATTGATTCTTTTTTGTAACTCCTTATTTATTTAATTATTTTTTTCTTGTTCAGCTCAACAAGGATGAATTTGCTGATATTTGCCATGCCATTGCTTTAAAATTCCAGAAGGAGGATACCGTAAGTTCAGTTACTCCAAATTTGAAACATTGGAAGTTTGTTTGAACGAACTGAAGTAAATCTGGTAAAGATTGGTAGTATATCTAATTCTGTTTAATTGTGTTGCAGCCCTCCTACTTTGAGTATTTGCCATTCTACAATTCACCCGCCTCAAACAAATTGAAAGAATTTGTGAAGAGATCCATGTTTGGATACCTAATCTCTTTTTTTCTTGTGCTCAATCTAGTTGCTGTTATTATTGAGACAACGGTAAGACATTTTGAAAATAGGTGGGGTTTAGCTAATAATAATATATATATATATATATATATATATATATATATATATCATGTACTCAACGGGTTAAACAACAAACACAAAGCCTTATCCCACATTCCTAGGTGGGGTTGGCTACATGGACTTAACGGGTTAAACACCCTTAGAAAATATAGTAACACTCTTAATTGATGCTAAAAATGGACAGTTACTAGATTCTTTCTATCAAGGCCTCATAAGATTAGATCTAGCTTTCATGGTGTTGCTGATTCTTACCTCATTTCCTGCCATATGTTGATATTTTCTTGTAATTAATTCATAATTGCAGCTTGATATACAAAATAATTCCGCTCAAAAGGTGTGGCAAGTGGTTGAGTTCATTTTCGGTAAGGACATCCAAACTGTTTATAGTCTGTGAAGTTTCTTTCTTTTAATACTATAAAATTTGTTGCTTTATTTGGAGCCTGTAAGCTACTTTGCAGGCAGCAGAAATAAACAACTAAACTCTGGGTGGTTCCTCTGCTTTATTATTCTTATAGCTCTGTATGTCCGACTTTATATATTTACATTAGGAGTTCTCATCTTAGGGTTGAGAGATATAGCTAAGTCAAGTTTTCAGTGTGCATTGGTTGACCTTTCCCTGAATGAGACTATGAGAGTGATTTAAGAGAGAAGACAGATGGGAGGAAAATTCTTGATTTTGGTGTTGAGTAGTTAAGAACTATTTGTCCTTTTATTTGCCATACCAAATAATTGTGCTTTTTGATAAACGTGATGATTTCTTTAATGTAATACTTATTGATATAGAAATACGATATGTGCTAAGGTTAGGGAAGTAACGCAATACCAAGGGATGTAGCCAGCATGCACAAAATAATTGCAGCAAAAAACAATTTAGTGTACATGTGGGTATTTGCAACTTAATATTAATATATCACAGCATTTTAAAAAGAATTATAGAAATTAATTTACTCAACTGCTTGTTCGTTCTTCAGTACTGATGAATAGTTGGTGGGTCATGATTTTGGTTCTCTACTTTTCTTTTTATTGTTAAGCACACGGTTAAAATTCTAATAATACTCGGATGTTCACTTCTGATGATTCCTTGTTTTACAGGGTGGATATATGTAATAGAAATGGCTCTGAAGGTTTATTCATATGGATTTGAGAACTATTGGCGGGATGGTCAAAATCGCTTTGATTTTGTTATCACTTGGATAATTGGTAACTGTTTTTTACTGCCTGTATTTTCTATATTTTATTTTAAACAATATCTGGCTTAACACATGCCATTTTTTTTAACCTTCTATCGTTAAATAATAGTGATGATTGTAGGTCCATGTAATAATCTGTTTTGTGCTCATAATTCATTTGTTGCCTGGAATTCTTATATTAAGCAGGACCACCTTTTAAGACTGTATTATGTTGCTCTGATTAATGATTCACACTTTTGCAGTCATTGGAGAAACTATAACTTTTGCTTCACCTGATGATCAGACTTTCTTCTCAAATGGTGAATGGTAAGAACTAAGAAATATGAACTTTTTCTTTCTGAATGTTTATGTATTCTATATTTCTGATTCTTGGTTCTTAATACCAAATCACAAGATTTTTTGCATATTGCTTCCTATCGCAATTGTGCAGTTTTAAATGGAAGTATGGACTATTTTTATTATATTGTGTAGCATAATACCTGTCTAAGTTCTTGCATAGAAAATTTGTGCAAATACATTTTGTTACCAATGGTTCGTGTCATGTAGACTTGAAGAGTCAATCAATGAGAGTTCATGGAAAAGAGTTTGTATAGTACATGTATCTTTTCTAATAGATGAAATATCAGTAATGAATTGCTTAACGCAACTATTTGAAAGGCCCTTGTCGATTAGCAAGAGCTAAGTTGTGCTTGGATTTCTTTTGTTTGTTGCATGCTGGATCTAGTTTCGTTATTTCCAAGACAAGATGTGACAGTATGAGAATTAATGTTTGTTAACATTAAAAACTATACATTGTGGTACCGGATTATATTATGTTCATTTATAGAATGAAGTGTTTTGTAATGAATGTAGTTCATTGGTACTGTACCGTCAGGATGCAACTAAATATTTAATCTCATGTCGCTTCTATAGGATTCGTTACCTTCTTCTGGCAAGAATGTTGAGGTTGATAAGGCTCCTAATGCATGTCAAGCAATTCCGAGGCTTTGTTGCAACTTTCTTAACACTGTTGCCAAGTTTGATGCCATACTTCGGGATCATATTTTGTGTCTTGTGTATTTATTGCTCGGTTGGTGTACAGGTGAATAAAATGGTTGTTTTCCTTGATTAGTTTCTGATTTCTGTCCAGATTGATAAGTTAAATTATGTATTCATATTGCCTTTCCTATAGCAACAATGCTATTCTCTTCTAATAATTTTTGTTAATGTCAATACAGTAACATTCCATTCCTCTTTGACTGTGCAGATTTTTGGTGGACTTGTTAACGCTGGAAACCCTAAATTGCTAGCATCAGATCTTGCTGATAATGAGTATCCTTTTTACACTTAATCTGTGTCCCATAAGCCTGTGGTAGTTGCTTTGATAATGTGATAGCCAGACCTTTATTAAACATTAAACATTTCTAGAGGACAGGGGTAGTGTTTGGTTAACAACCAAATAGAAACTTTAATACTGGCCTATTTGTTGCTTCTGAAATGGATTTTTCTCTGTGGTAAAAGTTGTTCTTGGAGTATTTTTCTTGACAGAAAATAGCTATTTGCTATTCAATTTCAATGATTATCCGAATGGAATGGTGACGCTTTTCAATTTGCTAGTCATGGGGAACTGGCAAGTATGGATGCAGGTATGAGTGCTGTCGACATTCCAGCTTCAGTGTCATCTCATGCTTCATAATAGTTTAACCAGTCATATGTTTGTTTCTGGCTTGCCCGATTGCTATGTGATATCTATTTTTATATTTATATGAGCTTATTTTTCTGACAAATAGATTCCCCTTTCTTTTTTCATTGTCCAAATGATAAATCTGTCGAAAAGTTTGGCTATTTGTTGTTAATTGTAAATAAAAACAGAACAAGTGAATGTCTAGAGGCATTTGTCAAACGTGCTTCTTAAATCACCAATAATTCTTAAAAGATGTTATTCTAAGGGATTATATTTACCCCGGACAAGAACTTGTTTTGCTCTATGGCAGATGTTTGCTTATTCTCTTAACAGCTAGAAAACGTTCACAAGCTATCCCTAAGTCAGTAACATTTTGTGGTCATCAATAATTTATTTCTTCTAACAAAAGTTCTTAATGGGTTCTTTGTGAAACAGATGACAATTGGAAACTTAATGTTAGAAAGATAAGATTATACTTGGTGTGCCATGGGCTTGCCTCAGCTTGCCAGTGGCATGCCTTAACTTAGAGTTGGCCTGCAATGCTCTAGGATAACAAATGAAGTTTTTTGGGTTAGAAAGATAAGATTTTGCCAGGTTCTTTCAATGCACAGGTTCCAACTTGTTGCATCATCAAACATAAAGTTGGGAATAAAGCCTTTTATTTTGCTAGGTTGGTAGTTAATAGTGATGTAATGGTACAAAACCTAACAAATAATGCATCTAAGATGTGCATAAATTTCTTGCTCTATGCTATTGATGTGCAATGTCTAATATGCTTATTGACATCAGTTAGTAAATGCAGTAACTGTTGCCTTAACTTCCTTTATGTTTGTGGTTATCACTCAAAATTTTCTGTCAAAACTAAATTATGATTCAATTTTGTACTTCCAGCTCAGATTTTTTCGTTTTCTATTTCAGAGCTACAAGGAGCTAACTGGTACTTCTTGGGCCTACGCATACTTCATAAGCTTTTATTTAATCACGGTTCTGCTACTTTTGAACTTGGTACGGTTACTTTGTCTTATTTGATACTTAATAATTCCACGGGCATTAATATGGAATGCATAATGTCTCTCGAATGGAATTTATGATTTTCCTAAACTGACTTGCACTTTCAACTAATTCTTTGTACAACTTACCTTGTGATTACAATTTCAAATTACACTTGGAGAAAACATAGCTAAATGAAATTGAATTAAATTAATACTTTTATGACTTTTCTAATAGAATAGAATAGACTGAATTTCAACGCCATGCTCAAAATCTCCGGAACAATTTTTTTCTTAACTATTTATCAAGTTAGAAATGATTATGCTTTTTCTGTATTACAGGTTGTTGCTTTTGTCTTGGAGGCATTCTTTGCTGAAATGGATCTTGAGTCATCAGGCACCTCGGATGAACAGGACAAGGTTTGTATTTAATATTGAACGTATGGATAAGGAGTTGCCATTTTTATCCTTGTGCATTAATTAACTGATATGTAGTTATTATCTTTATAAATTCGTTTATAGACCTGGAATATATGTCTCCTAACTTGGAAGCCATTTATTGCTTGGTTCTATAATGAACTATCCATATGACAAAGTTCAAGTACTTCATAGTTTTGCAACACAGTAGATTTTTCTGAATGCTATTACTGCAAGTTGTTCTTTACCCTACATATATAGCTTTAATATAATGTTTTAATCTAACTCAGTATTTGGCTTCTCAATATAGGAAGTTGAAGGAGATAAATATCGAAGGCGATCAGTTGGGTATGTATAGTGGACACTTTTTCTGTAATCCAAAAAGCTCTAGTTGTTAGGTGAATGCAAACTAATGGTTTTATGCGATCATATCTTTACCTTGATTCACCATGCAAGAGCCTTTGGGACTTTTAGTTTGGATCACCTTTTTTCTTTAAATCAACCAAAAGCTAATCATGCTTTGTTATATTGTGAAAGACAAACTCCAACTGAAATCTTGAGCTGTTAGTTCAAACGTCAAAGTACATGAATGGTTTTTACGCCTCTTAACAATATCAGTTTGCTGCAGCACAAAATCTCGAAGCCAAAGAGTTGATGCTCTTCTTCATCATATGTTGAGTTCTGAGTTGTGTCAAAGTCAAACACAGCCTTCCAATTCATAGAACTGATAAAAGTCATTTTCCAGGTAGAACAATCAAACTTTTCATAATGTTCACAAATTTTAATTTTTACATTGCCAGGAACATATTATATTCCAAGCATTTGTATCCTCTGATCCAATGGAATTTTCATATATTAGTTAAGTTTTGTACCAATCCCTATGTACATGTAGTATACATGTGAATCTATACTACTTTATTTGTTGCAGGATGCCCGGAAAATCCCACTTTCTTTTCTGTGAAGTTTATACATATCATGTTTGATAGACTCTAGGCTGGATCCAGACCAGTGGAGATGTAAAGCTTATTCCGATCCCCAGTAATTTGCACACGAGGCCAAACTGATATGCTTTGATACGATTGTGCTGAATGTAATTAAAAATCATAATAACAGTAGTAGGATCGTGTTTTTTTAAACCCGGCTATTAGAAAACTTGGTTATTTTGATTAGTATTGCAGATTTTAGTGGCAACCTTTTATTTAGTTTATTTTAATCCTGGTTGACTTGTGTTTTATTTTTTTGCATTTTGTTCTAATAACACAAGGTAGCGGTTGTGTTCATAGTTCTTTTTTGTTCTATTCATATATTAGTTTTTTCTTCTAAATGCAAATGTTTATTCAATAAGTTGAAGAACATTCGAACATTAGCTCTTAGCTGTGTCTTTTAGTTTTGTTTGGTAATGTAAAAAAAAAGGAAAAACAAGATAAAGCAAACTATACTACAAAATTTGCAGCAAGAAGAGCCTCAACCAACAAGTTAGAACATATGTATTTTAAATTATTTTTGAATGATCATTTATGTAGTCAGTCTAGAAAATAATTATTTTGTTAATTTGTTCACATAACGTTATATAATTAGATCTATTTTAAATTCATATTTATTATATAAGAAATATATAAAAATTAGATAAATAACTTTATAAATTGTCCTTAAGAGAGCCATTAGAATATAGATAGTTATCAACCTTTTTTTTGGGTATCTATCTTATGCCCTTCGATACATTTATTTTGTATTTATTAAATATAAATATTTAAAACATTCCATTAATATTAAATTTATCATGTGCTATAAGAGCACACAAGTAAGCTAATTTTTTTTAGATAATTTACATGTTTAACCAAATTATTTAATATAAGTGTTTACGTTATAATTATCATTATCATTTCTCCCCTATATTAGTCACCCAAAAAAATTTCTCCCCTATATTAATTGGGAAAATTTTGGTATTCATAGTTTTTTAATTATAGGTAATCATTATCTTCTTATTTTAGTTTTTATTTTTATTCATAAATTGCTATTGAATTAAATGCATATTATTGGATGTTATAAATATATATATATAATGCTAGATAATCAATAAAAATTCAGTCAATAACTTAAATTAGATGTTTTATTTTTTTAGGTTTCATATATTCTATTTCTAAAGTAGATACAAAGTTAGTTGATAATTGTTTTATGTTTCGATGTTCTATAATTTTATTATGAACGTTCTATAAACAGTGGTCACAAATGTTATATTTTTTATTAATTAATTTATTAGTTAAAAAAATATTAGTTAATATATATATTCTTTTAAATATTATTTATGTGAATTTCTGCATGTTAATTTAAATACGATAATTTTCATTCATGTCTACCTACCATTACTCTATTAATTAGTGTGGAACTTTCGTTGGGGGACATGATTACCACCAGAGTCGAAAAAGAAAAGCCGCCAAAATTTTCAGATAATTTAGCAGAGGCGCCAACTTCACTCTTTTCCCCGCAGGCGCCAAACCCTTCCCGCCAAGGTGAGCTTCCCGCCATCACTCACTCCTTCTCAGCCTCTCTTTCCACATTTCATCGTTCATTCTTCCTATTTAACACAAACAACACAATCAACCACTCACACTCTCTCTCTTCTCTCTCTCTGCATTTATTCAGTAGTAGCAAGCAAGATTAAGATGGTAGTGTCCCTTGGCCCAGGCAAGTTCTACGGCAAAAGCCTTCCTCGCCCTCGCTTCTACCCCGACGTCAAGTTCAACGACTACCGCGTTGACCCCCCCCTCTCCGTCACCGACCCCCTCATGTCTTGGGCCAAAGAGGCCCACTGGTCCATGGGCGGCCTCTCCTTCAAGCGCCTCCATCTTCAGGGCAAAATCGAAGGCAACGTCGACAGGCTCCGCGCTCAACTCGACTCCCTCTCTCATTCCAACCCCCAAGCCCAGAGCCCGCCACCTCATTTCCAGCCCACGCTCTCCCGCGGATCCAAGAGGCCCGCTACGGATTCCCCTCGCCCGCCTCCCGCTCCTATTGCGCCCAAGCGCCGAAGGTTCACGGCGACGATCGAGGAGAACGAAGAGGATGAAGAGGAGAACGAAGAGGAGGTTAGGGTTAAGGCTAAGTCCAAGGCTAAGGATTCAAGGCGCAGCGTTGGAGGGCGCTTGGTGAAGAAGCTTGGCGACGATTTCGATCGCGTGGCTTCGGAGAATGAATCTGCTGAGGTGGCTGATAACCTGGATCTGAACGCGATTCCAAATCATGAATTGAATTCGGTGGCACCTGGAGCAAGGAAAAGTCGCCGGAGGCTCGTGAAGGCTGCTGAAGCTGTGACGAACAAGGTGGTTGATGAGTCCAATAGATCATCGGATCCAAAGGGGAAAAAGAGTGGTGAAGGTGAGAAGAGCCCTAATTCTTCGAATAGGGTTAGAACTTCACCGAGGTTGGCCAAGACTAGATCCAATTAGGGTTCACCTTATGTAATTAGCTACACTCTTGTTTTCTTTGTTCTTAAGCTTTTTAGGGCTAGCATTTTTTTAATTTCTTTTAATTTTCCTTTTGCCCTTTGCATTGTGGAAGCTTCTGGTTTGTGGAAAATTAAAGAAAATTCTGATGATTCTAGTACAAAAATTTGGCACATCTTTTTATATATATTTATTGGGATAACAAAGCTTTTATACATGAGGGAAAACCAGATGCACAATACATAGCCACCGGGGAAAATTGAATTTGATGATGCAATCCCTACATTACCTGTGCTTTTTCTTAGCATCTTAGTAAGGATCTTAACTTGTATATTTTGTTTATGACAGTATGAAACAATCTCAAGCAATGCCATGTTTTATAAATAGTCTCTAATCTATGCTACCAAACTGTATGAATGTATACTCAACTAATTAAACCAATCCAGTGTAATTTTGGTAATAACCTCCATTATTTTGCTAACAAAGGTCTTTGAAACTTGGATCCTGTTGAGGTAATCCTTTGAGTTTGGCTAATCTGCATGATTGCTCAATAAAGAGTGAGTGGGTTGATGAACTTTCCCATGGGACCATACCATATTCATCAGAGAACTCACTCATTCCCCCAACTAAGAATTGCCAAACTAAAGCACCTGCTCCAGACCTGTTCTTCTTAGCAGATTTGTAGATTATGTCTGTAATCCTTCTATACATCTTTTCTCTGTCTGAAAATGTGAAGTTCTTGTTGAATTCTGAATATCCGTATTCGGAGAACACGACGGGTTTATTCAATACTTTGTCACCATCTACAATGTGGGAATGCATCCACTTGGAGACAAATTTCAGTTGATCTTCAAATGACTGATCATGAAACCTAGGTAAATGACAAAGTATTGCATATTACTTACGTATATAATAAAAAACCAGATTAAGAACTCTTTTCGGTTGTGTCCTTTTTGTAACTTATATCCTCTGGCTCTTCTAAAGTTTAGGTGCTTTACCTTACGAAGCTAAGAAAATCTAAAACTACACATTAAACATATAGCATCCATGCAATGCTTACCAATGGTCAGCATAGATATGGACGGAGGTGAAATCAATATTTGAGATATTTGAGTTCCGGATGAAATCGATTCCAAGCCTGGATGCCCAATACTCGGGGTTAACAGTTGAACTTTTGGGGTCATTAGGACCATAAAAACCTTCATGACCAATAGTCAGCAAATGGTTCTTGTCAATTGATTTGACAAAACTTGACATTTCTTCAAGCCACTCCTGCAATATGTCAATAAGTGCACACTAGGATATCAATGTAAGAACTAAGAAGCAACGGCAATACTATTCGTTTTGTTTACATGAAGAACACTATTATTGTAAGTCGTCATTCCAACTTTTAATTAGCATGCTTGAAGATAAGGTATATAGTTCTTACTTGAAGAGTGTCACCGGAAGGATCGTACATGCAACGGGGTTCATTAATCAATTCCCACCCAAAAATGGTGGGGTCATTTCGATATTCAATTTTGGTGATAGTATTTTTCCTTGTCAAAACAGTCTGCAGCAAAATTCAGACAAAAATACTAATTGAAATAAAAGCAGCCTCATGTGAACCTTCAGCTAAAATTGAAAAGTTGGCAAAACAAAACGAGAACACTGTCGGTCATTCAATTTAGATTTCGAAGAGAACTATGGATAATCATCAATTTGGCAGGGCAACGAAGAGATGTAAGTTAGAGTAATCTGACAATTACTTACTTAACACCATATGTTACACTTATCGAAACTTAACTAAGCACCATGAGTATTAGCTAGGTCTTATAAATGGTCTTTTCTTTATGCAATCCTGAATCATGGTGTAGAGAAGTGTACACAGTTCATATATGTTTGAAATTTAGCATAGATAAGCAAACAGAAAACAGAAAGTATTCACAGAATAGACATACAGGCTTATCATACCTTAACATAATTCTTGAAGTAGCTACGGATTGACGGATCGAAGAAGAAAGAATCGTTAGACGAGCTTAGCCCTACCCCTTCTTCCCATGCCCATTTGACATACTGAGTCTTCCCACCATAAGCCTGTAAGTTATTCACTAAGCTAAGAAGCAGCCTAATTCCATTTTGCCCTGCTTCTGCTATGACAT
>JASCZI010120831.1:380790-407445 GCA_036250425.1 Stylosanthes scabra
GATCTCTGCCAGAAACTCTCTCATCTCGTGCTGCGTTTCATGGTTGAATCTCTTCACCGCGACTTCTACACCTTTCAACACTCCCTTGTAAACTCTCCCACTAGTCCCCTTCCCAATCACATTCTCCTCGGAGAACCCATTCGTCGCGGCGCAAATCTCTTCATAGCTAATCCTGTGAGGCCAATACTCCAATTCCCAATCTTCAACCTGTTCATCTTTCCCTCCTCTTTTCCCTTTGGTTCTTGATAAACTCATAAACACCAAAGTACCACAGCCAATAAGTATCAACCCACCAAAAATGACCCCCAAAATGAAAAACTTTGATCTATAAATCAATGCCTTTGGATGCAGGAATAAAGGCAGACGGTTGGTGTGCAAAGCATCACCGATCGAAAAATTCGAATTGCTAAAACTCCAAGCCAAGATTCTACACTCATCAACCATTCTCCCAGTTGCCCCAGAAAACCCCACATACATCTCATCCAAGAAAACCCCAGAAAGGTTAATAGGCTTATTATCAATCAAAGGCCTTTGAGGCTTCCTATGCCCTGCTATGGCGATAGTAACATTGATATGAGAACCATCAAACTCAATCCAAACCTGATAATTTTCACCACTAGCAAGCCTCAATTCCTCCATTGTTTCACCATCTTTCCCACCCCAAAACCCAGCAGGTTCAGAATACTCAGAGATCATTGAGTTCACATCAACACCAACATGGTTATCATTCAATTCATTGAACTCCTCATTCCTAAAATCATCAAACTCAACCGCAAATACATGGTTTGAGGGGTTACCTGCTGTGGAACGGTTGAACAGTCCCAAGTAGTTCCCTGTGAGTTCACCATGGATGGGCATGACAGGTGTGAAGAAGAGAGCAAAACCATGAGCAATGGGGAGGTTCTTGCAAGGAGCAATGGAGAATATGAAGGAGGTTGCAAAGGGAAGAAGAAGAAGGGTAGCAGAAGAGTTGGAAGTAGAAGGTTGTTTCTTCTTCGTTGGTATCCTGAAAGGGTAAAAGGCACGGCCAATGGAAAAGTAAGTTTGGTTAGTGAGAGTGATAATGGAGTTTCGGATTGTGGCATTTCCATAGAGCTTGGTGTTTGTGGAGTTGAAGTTTCTGTTGTACACAAATTCAGTTGTTGCTGACACACAACTCAAAAGAACTGTGTTAAGATTAAGAATGGCTATGAAGAAGAAGAACAAGGTATGATGATTAACCCTCATCATATTCTTAATGGTTAAGGTAAGAGAATCAAAGAGAAAGATGGTTCAATTCTTTGCTTCACTTTCGAAATGCTTTAAGGTTGATCTGTACTCTGTACGAAAAGCTTACCAAGAAAACATGTGCTGTTTTTTCCGTATGATGTTAGATATGAATTATGAAATTAAAATATGAAGCAATATTGTTCTTATAATCTTATTCTTATGTTTGGTAGTAACATAGTATAGACTATTGATCATTTGACCCTTCTTCTTGTGAGAAATAGATAAAAATAAAATATCAAAATTACCCACGAAATATTCAAACATTAATGATAAAAATATTCATAAAAAAGAAAAATAAATTTTTCACTTATAAATGATAGACTCGGTTTGATATTAATAAGATATTGGCGTTTGAATAATTTTAAATAATATTTTAAATAAGTTTATGTGCATAAATTTTTGTGAATAGTTTTGGTATTTTTATTAAATATGAATAAAATATTTTATGCACTTAATTTTGTTTTGCGCCATGAATTAACGTAGTAATAATTAGATCCTTATGAATTAGGGAAGGAGTTAGTGTACCATTTTTTAATTTTTGATACTAATAACTAAATTATAAAGTTTAAATTATAAATTAACATACCAAAGTATTAACTAATATTAATAAAAAGTACTGATCCTTAAATTTTTCCTTTTTATTATCTATAATTCATAAAAAAAAAATTAAGATTTATATTTAAAATCTCTTACTTACCTTATATGAAATTTTACTCGTATTGGACAAATAAAAAATAAATTAATAAATATGTTAGTGCTTATTAATACCTTAATTCTATTTAATGTAAAAAATAAATAAGTAGAATTAATATAATGCATTTTTTTAAAAAGTAGGATTATATTTAGTAAAGACAAGTTGGCAACTAACTGGGATATGAACTACTACAATAGTCAAATATTTTTATATTATACTATGTTAAAGGGAATGTATAACATATGATTCAAATATTAATTAGTGACTAAGGTCCAACATCGACCGACCCATTAGATGAGATGAAAGATAAATTAAAGTGTGTTAGTTAAAGCAACTTTATCCTCACACTAAATTTTTTTTTATAATTCTTTTGCAATTATGTTATTTTTCTTCTATAGAATCAGACTTTTTACGTTATCTCTATATATATTACTTAAAACATCATAGTCATATTTATATATATTTTTTATTCTTAACATTAATTAGTGTGTATTTATATATATATATATATTAGTATATTATTAATTCATGGATACAATAAAAATTAAAAAAATAATAATACGAAATTAACGTTAGGGTCCAATAGAGAGTCAATAAGTATAATTAAAAAAATAATAAAAAAAATAATATTAATTTCTTATTATCTCTCTAATCTTACTCAAATTTTCTAAAACTAAAAAGCATGAGTGTTTGTTATTGTTTTCTCGATGTATAGTTATAGAATTTGGATGGGCTCAATGAAATCCAATTTTAAGTTAAACAACAATTAACTAACTTATCTATATCTACCTTTCTTTAACAAAAGTTAACTAATAAAAATATAAATATTAGTGGTAAAAAGGATAATCATAATTTTTGATGAATCATGCATGGCATAGCCCCTCAAAAACAAAGTAAAAGCGCAGTGGGGGTGACATTACATGGATTATATAAGTTTCCCCCAAAACAAAACTTACCAAAAATAATTATAGAATCATATCATTACATGATAAGAAAGAAAAATAAGCCAATGGTTGCAATCATATAATTCCATACGTCAGGCAGTGTGAGTTGGTGAGGTTGGGGTGTTTTATGATATCACACTCTCTTTTGGATTCATATGCCACGTTGTATTAAAATATTAATGAATATATGGTGCCATCTGTAATGGACCATGGTGTTGGATTACACAAAATACCAAATTCATTTTAAAAAAATTGATCTCTAATAAATTTTTATTTACCAATTTTTTTAAAAATTTACCCTTGAAAAATTTTTTCTTTTTTATTATTTGAAATTAAAATTTTAATATATATATTAGAAAAATAAATTAGTCCTATTTAAAAATATTTATTCATATTATTATTAGTAAACATGTTATCATTTATTTTATATATTATTTTGAATGGAGAAGATCTTATTTCAATTTATGTCGTGGGATAATCACTTTATTATAAACTTTATTATAATTTACAAAAATAATATTACATTTTCTTGTTATCATAAAGTTTATGTTATTTGTTCCAACTAAGTTATTATTACATAATATAAAAATAGTATTAAAATAAATTTATATTTAATATTAAAATAATTTTTTTATTTAATATAAAATAAATAGTTTAATTAAATTTAATTGATTAAGATAAATATATTTCTAAAATTATTTTACAGTTTAATGTTAAATTAATATGTTAATTGTATATTTTTATACATACATTTACCATACGAAAATATTAATATTAGTATAGAAAAATAAAACTTTTATACTTATATTTTTTAAGTAGTATTATTATTCATATCATCCCACAATGCGATTCCGCCGTATGATTATTATTTGGCGGACACCTTCATAGAAAGTGAGATGGGCCCACCGTCAAATTAACTTGTGGCTTCGGAGAAAGTGGGTTTAGATCCAATGATATTGTAACGCATTTTATTTCACATTCTTGAATCTTTTTTAATTCATGATGATTCATCACCCTTGACCTTTCGTTCCTTTGTCTTTTCGTCATCATCAGAAACTCAGAACCCTCAAATAAACTCGTACGTGAGTCGCCTAATCAAGTATCAGTCTCGGCTTTGGGCCTACTCTCCATAACTGTCACATGCCTAGATACATACACATATCAAGGTGCTTTCTTTGAAACTTATACTAAAACAAGAGAGAGGAGAGTTAATTAATTTAGGTTATATATGATTATTAATTACTAAGAATTGGAGAATCAAGAAAGTTGTGTGCCTAATCTAACCAGCATTAGCCACACACATAAATTATCATTCACGTTTTATTCATTTACAAAACCCCTGCTTGAATGAGACCACAGGAAATATGGCCACGTACAATGGCACTCGTACTGCTCACTCACAACTCACAATAAAGTCCTACCAATATCTTTCTTTATTTTAATTCCATCATGATCAATTTTTTTTTATTTTGTTTTTTTTTTCTCTAGTAATGTATAAATTTCCCTGTATATATCCTTGCATAATAAGCACAAGCCCTATTCTTCTCAAATTGTTAGTGTTTCTTGTTGCTCTATTTTTTTTCGTGAAATACTATAGTGGGATTGCAGTATGAAATGAGAACTAAATCGTTAAAGTCTTAATTAATTCAACAATGAACTAACTCTAAATTTTTACTCCTACTTTACAAACACGTTTGAAGTAAATATATGTATTTGTATATAACTTCCAAATTAAAACTGACCAGTAATGGTGATCCATTCAATAATTCAGTTACTTTTAATCTGTTAGAAGCCAAATTCATAAAGTGAGCGAAAGATGAATTATTGTATGTACTTTTGCAGAATATACAAGTAGGCTTTTTGTTTTTGGTGAATTATTGGGCCTAGGCCCAATAAAAGTAGGCTTTTTAACTCTATTTAACTTTGGTTTTTGGGATTCATTTTAACCCTATAAACACCAACAATTATACACTATAAACATAGCATAATCTTCATCACATACATTAGTATCAGTGGTCTAGTGGTAGAATATTACCCTGCCACAGTACAAACCCAAGTGCGGGGATAGCTCAGTTGGGAGAGCGTCAGACTGAAGATCTGAAGGCCGCGTGTTCGATCCACGCTCACCGCATTCCTGTTAGAAAAAATATTATAGTTCAACTTGCTTTTCACCATTCGTTAATTAATCAAATATTATAGTTCAACTTGCTCAGTGATCCACCTACTTAATGCGCATTATAATCTAATTAACTATCTATAGGTACTCCATCATCATGCGTTAGCAAATCCAATCCTTTAATGGGATTTAGATTTAGATTCTTTCAACAAGTCACAGGTTATAGAGTAGTAAACTGTGAAAGTTAAGCATATATTTAAAGGTTTAATTATAATTTTATTGAATCATTATTATTAGTATAAAATGCTATTAATTGCGTTAAGATGAATCACGCTGGTTGAGTAACATCATATCGTTTTTTTCTTAAAAAATGTTCAAAAATAATTTTCAATTAACTTATTATTGTTTGAGGTCATCTTTTATGGATAGTACAATTCAGTTATTCAATCCTGGAGATGGAGACATCATATATTACTTCTCAATTACCCTAAACATAATTCATTATTGGTGAAACAATTTCTTACATCTTCCATAGACATATAAATAGATTTAGTTTTATTTGTATTGTTGTTTTTTTTTAGTAATAAAGATCGAATTTTAATTTTTATATTATAAAAATTCTAATGTTAAATTTTTTTAAAAATAAACTGATAAAAAAATCAAATAAATAAAAGAATTCAAAGGTTGTCACTTTTATTTTTATTATTGGTCAATACATATATTTATTTGTTGATGTATTTAACATTTTTTATAGAGAAAATATTGATTATCAATACATTTTTAACCAACAACTAATTAAATATCTCCTTCATTATCATTGAAATATGTATCACAATTTTGGACGATCTATTTTCTATTAATTCAAATGATCTATTTTTTATTATTTCAAATGATTTATTTTTTATCATTTTGGATTATCAATTTTTTACTCTTTTGATGATTAATTTTTAAGCAATTTTTTATATAATGTGTTTTTTTCTTATTAATTGATTATTGATTAATATTCTATTAATTATTTGTTATTATTTCTTTTTTTTTATATCACCAGCTTATAAAAAATATGTTGGTTAAGTATAAAGCCCAACCAAAATATTATATATAGGACCACTTAGAGACATTTCCAAGTGCACTATCAATAAACTGATTATTTCTATATTCGACAACAAATACTCCATAATAAAAATAAATAAATAGCTAATTAAGGATTAGAGTGTAAACTTTTTCCTCCTCGCTGAAGTAGTACATAGTATGGATATAATTGGTATATATATGCTGCATTCCTTTTCTTCTAATATAAAGCTTTGATTCGTATTTGGAGTCTTTTTTTTTTTGGGTGACTTTATTTGGAGTTTAAAATTGCGAAGTTTAAATGTGTATGTTAATATAATTAAATTGGTGGGCCACCTCAACTTAATTATGCTTGTCTTCTTTACAGGAAACTTGTATGGAATCATATGCTTCACTTTTTTTCGCTTATCAAAAAAAAAATATGCTTCACTTTTTTTTTCTTTTCTAAATTTTATATCATGCTCTGTATATTAATTTACTTCAATCCACATTATTGTTAGTTACTCTTCACCTAGTAGTAGTTATTTTATTTAATCCTTAAATAGTTGTAGAATAAAATAATTTTGATCTTATCTCTTAACTCTTAAGAGATTTTCACCTGACATAAGCTTTTTTCGGATTTATTGACTTCCAGCTCCTCGGAGTATAACGTGGTGATTTCTTTTTATTATTTTAACCTAGACACGTCATAAATAAACAAAAAGGAATTTTTTTTGTGACTACAAAAAGGAATATACAACAGCAACTTGCATATGCATGATCATCCTAATTAATTAACTTATCCCTTTCATTCTCAATTAAAAAACAGTAAATAATTACTACTTAATTGCACTTTTTTACAAGTAGACAATAGACAAATCAATTCCCTTTATTTTCAATAATGCTGTAAGTAACATTTTCCCTATGATCTTCTAATAAGTCCTTATCTAAACTCTTGAATTTATATATAATTATATATACAATCAAATTTTCAACAAGTATATTTTTTTTAACTAAAAATATGTTAGGATAGAGATTTAAACTCGAAATCTTTATTACGAAAAGAAGATAAATGTCATTTTATTTGCATTTTATTGGCGGAGCCACGTACATTTTAAAGGACAGTGCCCTCCCAAAGTTTTTTTTTCTTTGGTAATAAAAAAGTTATTTTTTTAGTTTTAGCTCCTTCCACATTTATGTTTGACTCACTTTGTTTTAAAAAGTTAACTTTATAATATATTTATATTTATAATAATTTTATTTGCACACTAAAATTGATCATAAAAATTAGTCATCACATATCTATATATGTGTAGTTTTATCATTTTTAATGTATATTATATATTTTAATGTGTATTATACACTAATGACTGATTTTGGTGGCTAATTTTAGTGTGCAAATAATATAATTCATTTAAAAATTAATCATCTGTGTACAATACACATTAAAATATAAAATATAATTATAGCTGATATTGATATAGAAATAAAATTACTATTTAAAAATATATGATAAAATTATGAATTATTATTTTTTAAAAGAAATAATAATTGACGAGAAGGAAAATAAATAGAATAATGGTGCAAATTAAATGATTTTAAACGAAGGTAAACCATAATTAAAAAAAAATAAGTGGAAGAAAAAACAACTGTTTATTATAATGTTATAAATGAAATCAGGATATATTGCAGATCATATAAAGCTCTTGTATGTTGGAGATCCAATCCATGCATGTCATCCTATAATAGTTCTAATTAATAACAAAATGGATGCATGCCTTTTTAGATTTCTTTACTGAACCTTTTTCAATAACAAATTGGATGCATGCCCCTTGAGAAGGCTCAGGGGTCTAGGGCTTAAAAAAAAACAATGAAAAAAAAAATATTTTCTAAATAAGTAACTTTATGATCTAATATTAGAGTTTTTATGAAAAAAAAATTCAATATCAATTATCCCGATAGAAGCTTTCACGTGAAAGAACATACATAATACTATTTATGAAAAGAACTTTTTCTTGTTTAATAGTAACGATTGGTAACAAGTTAATTAAACCAACAACACTACTGTTGTATGTTTTCACATCAAATATAAGAGAGATTAGCTTAATTATATAATTCCACGTATATATATAATTCCACATATATATATATATATATATATATATATATGCCCACATTATTGTATGGTTATTTGGAGCACTTGCAAATTGCCATGACCCGCACCTTTTTTATAGAAGGCAGACAAAATTAATACGTATTCAACAACCAAAATAAGAGAAAGTGAAATTTTCACAAGAATTAAATATGTAAATATAAAATAAATTTAAAGAGAAAGATATTAAAAAAATAAAGAAATATGATATCTTTAAAACTCAAGGTTAATCTTAATATGGAGGCAAAAATCATTTGAAAAAAATGCGATTTCGAAAATATGTTGGCGCATTAGGAGATTATGTAAAAACCACAAAATCTGATCCGTTTAAATTCTACAATTCAAAATTAATTATTGTTTTTACAGATAAAATTATTTTTGGGATAATTGGCATGACACTAACTTAAAAGGAAAGGAAAAACTCCAACTACCACACGAGGGAATTATAATACTCGCTAATAAAGTTAATAGGATATAATTACTCTTCTGGTAATTTACTTATTAATTATTAGTGCTAAATAATAGCACAATTCTCTTTAAATAAAAGCATAAGAATATGTTTGTGTCGCCACTCAATCTTACGTACTGAATTTACATTCTTTTGAATTATAGATACACGCACATGTATTTATAATACAAAGCGATAGTCACATTTAGTTTTTTACTTTTTATTTTGCTATCCACTCTACTATGATTACACAATTCTATTAGTTAACTATTGTTTATATATAATAACATATAAAATGTATTTACTGATTTCAGAAAAAAATATATTTAACTGATGACTTGGTCTTCTTAATTAATTCATTAGTCCATCAAGATTATTATTGGATAAGTTTAACTAGCAATTTCATCAAACTTGGAATATATTAGGTTTTCGGAATCCTTCAACAGTTCAACTACCTAAAAGAATATAAAACAAATAAATAAATGATCCTTAAAAAAAAAAACACAAAACCAGGAATTGAATTAACAAACCATCGTGCTGGGATGCCGAAACTATTGGCAACAGGAGGAATAAAATTATTGAGGGGCACTTTCGGCAAAATATATAAGAATATTGGAGAAACCTACTAGCATATTGATATGGAATATGCGTATAACAGCAAAAACTAGTTGAGCAGGTCCCAGGTTTAAAGTGTCCCACACTTTTACAATTCCATGTCAAAAGTGATTAAAAAGTGTTCCTCCTATTTGTCATTATTTTGGATAAACCCTCCCTAATCCCATCCATTAATCATCATCAATTATTGTATATCTGTATTTTATCATCAATTTTATTTAAACACCAAAATCAACGACAGATATATAATTCATATTGAAATATAAAATATACTAAAAATAATTAGGCTATAGATGTATTTTGTATTTTAATAATTATTATACACATGTGACTAATTTTGATGACTAATTTTAATATACATTTAGTATAATTCAATTTTTTTTTTAAAATTTGCTTAAACAGATTGAGATCTATTATTAGATTTTGTTAATTTGGGTGAGCTTGTGAAATTACAGAGAGAATATCATTTTTTGAACATATTTTTTAATTCTCAAAATTCAAAATTTAGATCACTACTTGAACATATAATTTTACATATTTTTTAATTTTAGAGGTCAAAATTTATATGATAAATCAATTAATAGTAGTGTTGTTATATATATTATTCACTTCAATTTTAGGAAAGATCAATGTAATTTATATTAAAAGTTGTTTTTATGATAAGATTAAAATTCATGTTCTTATATTAAGTGATCAAATTAATTAAGATTATTATTGGCAATCATCATCTTGAATTTTCATTTTCTTCGAAATTTCAGTTTGAAAATGTCAATATAGAAGAGAATACATTAAGAGAAAATCAACATCATATGGTCCTTGTCGGGTTGTCCCTACCAACTCTAATAATAAAGCTAATTATGCGATAAACCTCCGCCCTGGTATTCACTTTAATAATTACTTTATAAATATATTATAAACAAAAGTGCACTCTACTGTAGGTTTACACAGTAATAAAATAATGCTTGGTCCTACTAATAAACATTTCATTGATGGAGAGATATCATCAATTCATATTATCTAAGAATAAAATTAAGATTAATCGTCCCAATTAATTTTCAACGAATTTTAGACCAAAATTTTATAAAATAAAGTATCCAATCTTTTTTTAAAAAATTACTAATTTAAATGTTCATTCCAAATTAAAATAAAAAATGCTATACACGTATAACAATTAGTTACCAAATCAATTATTTTATATTTATGTTTACTTATATATATTAATTAAAAAAATTTTAATTAAATAATAATCTATTGAAATAATCAAATATATTATAATAAAATAATTAAACTTAAAATCAAGAAATAATCAAATTTATAATATATATATATATATATATATGTATATATACTTCTTTATAAAATACTAAATATATATTCATATATACCTTCATTGATTAATGTTTAATAAACACAACGCAATTAAAATAAAATATGCACATTTATTTTGTCTAAATAAATACAATCAAATTATTTATTATATATTAAATAAAAAATATTTTAATATAAATAAAAATTTAATTTTATATTATTTAATATCAAAATAATTTTATAAAATAAATAATTTAATTAAATAAAATAAATATATATTTAAAATTATCGTAAAATTATTATATTACACGTTGGCATGACATGGAACCTAGTTGTTAGGCTAAAAACATTAGACGCTCAATAGCGGCGTCTCGTAAGTCCACCTCGGACATGTTGGGTCCCACACAACTGCACTTGTATAAATTCTAGTACCAGGTTTCTCACTTTACCCATCAACACACCCTATCCAAACACATACCATTCACACAAAACATAGAATATCATGGGAATTGGCCCAACCTTGGACAGAGAATTCCACCTGCTTCTGGTCACTGCCCGGAGCTCCGATCAAGATGACCAATTCATTGACACTTCTGTCACTTTTTCCGACCCAGTTTTCGGGTTTTGGGAGGATGTTCAGGTTCCCATGAAAAATTCATCTGAGTCGTTTAATGACTCTTTAGATGAATACCATAATGAGGAGGAAGAAGAAGCGAAGGAGAAAATGGAATATGAGAACTTTTGCTCTATAGAAATGAACAAGGCTTATTGGGAAGAACAAGACCAACTTCTTCAGGTAAAGCTATTTTAATTATTTTTAAATAAAAAACAAACTGAAAATTACTTGTTGTTGTTATTAAGGAAAAGTATAGGTAACGAATAATTTTTTAATCAACAAATCAGTCAACAAAAAATAGAATATTCGAAACTATTATTTATAGAACATCCGCAATGAAAGTTATAAAACATCCGAAACCTAAAACAACCTCAACCAACTTTATATTTTTTTAGAAACAGAACATTCGAAAACATAAATATAGAACATCCGAAACATAAAAAAATAGAATATTTAATTTAAATTGATAGTTAATGTTGACTGAATTTTTATTGATTACCTAGTACGATTGTATTATATGATATAATTTAGATTTAGAAATTAATTGATTACCGGAAATTATCGAAACAGGCAACTATACGTAGGACAAGTTCAATTGAGACAAGAGTAAGGCAAGCTACGAAGGAGGCTCTAAGAGAGTTGAAGGTGTCAGATATAAAGTGCCTCTGCCGGTTAGCCGAGCCGACAAAGAGCTGCCGGAATTGCTTGAAGCAACAAGTATGCAACCGTCTACTGTGCCTTGGCTACAATTGTGCCATTTGCAAATCTAAATGGACTAGTTCATCAGAAATCCCCTCAGGTATGCATATGTGAATAAAAAATGTATGACATGTGCATACGAAATACTATTTCGTATATTATTTATTTTATTTTTAATACGTATTTTATAGTTTAACATTTATTTTATACATGCTTTTGTATTTAGAGTGTGTCTAATTAATATAAAAAATATCTTATATGATAATTTATTTAATGTTTATATGTATTTATTTGACTTTAAAATAATAACTAATTAAATCAGGCACTTTTGTTAATGCAATAACATACAATAGTTTTAATTTTATTTTTTTTTTCATATTATTTCAGGGGAACATATTTATTTAGAAGTAACGGATAAATCAAACTCTAAAAAGGCTGAAGTAAAAGTGGTAATTGAATTGAATTTTCGAGCAGAATTTGAGATGGCAAAAGCTAATGAAGAATACAACAAACTGATTAGCCGGTTACCGGAAGTATTTGTTGGAAAATCTGAGAGATTAAAGGTGTTAATTAAGATTATGTGCTCTGCTGCTAAGAAATGCATGAAGGAAAAGAAGATGCACTTAGGACCTTGGAGGAAACACAAGTACATGCAAGCTAAGTGGCTTGGCAATAGGAGTAACAATAATATTATCAATAGTTCCATAACACCAACACTAAGGCATCAAAAGTCTAAGGCTTCGATGCTTACCTTTGATTTATTAGAAAATATTCCTAGCATGCACTATGCTGCTGTTGGAGTAGTTGTGTGAGGAGAAAACTATATTGCCATGCTTCTTTCGTTAAAATGTTCAAATCATTGTAGTGTGATTAGTTGATTCGCTATGTCAATTTTGCTGTGCTAAGTAGTAATAAGCTAAGCTAATTAAGGTGTATTACTTTTTGGTGATCCTGAATTCCTGATTTTGGAATTGAAGCTACGGATTGAGATATATAAGATATGGAGTAGTTTAAAATTTTCTAAATTCTTAATCATAGTTATTATCCTTCATCCCCATGGAAAAATTTAATGGTCATCCTTTTTTAATCTATGTTGGCTAACAATTTTAATCGATACATACATTTTGCTTGGGTATTTTAGCCTTTTTTTTAAACACCAATTAATAGAAACATGTTACTTAATTAAATGCTGGCTGAAAAATAAATTATATTAATTATTAATTATGTAGCACTCCTCAATAATAAGCATCTCTTTCATTTTTCTTGAGATATATTGATTTTTCATAAGAAAGTTTTAAGAACAAATGAAAAGGGTAAACTATTAATATTATCTCTGTAGTTTTTAAAAGCTCACAAAAATGACTTTAGAATTCTATTAACAATAAAAATAATATTTAATCATTTTAAATATAACAAAAATTGTAGAATTATGAGGTTTTTTTTCAAGTTTGTCACATGACAAAAGTGAATTTTTATTATTTTTTTAAACATTTGAAAAGTATTTTTATTGCTAATAAAATTGGAGATTATTTTTGTTAAGCTTTAAAATTTTTTGGGATAATTTTGAAAAATGAATTTTTTTGTTTTTGATTTTTTTTTTTTTGGTTTAGAAAAGGAAACACTTGAAAGGGAAGTTATTTTGATTGGGCCTTTTGGGTGTTCATTATGGATGATTGGATGGAAAGACGCAACAAGATATTAGTCCAAGGCGCACCAAAAACACGAAAGTAGTCCAACCAAAAATACGAATAAGACAAAAACAAAATTGACAGGTGATGTGGTGATGAGGTCAAATTACGCCTAGAAACTAGAATAGAAAGGAAAAGCAAGAAATATCTCCGAAATTCATCTCTGTGTTTACTCTTTTTCTTTTTGTCATGGATCTTTTCTGGTTTATATGTTGTATTGTATTAAGCATATGTCTAGATTAGGGAGATCAAATAAGCAATCTGGTTTACGGTTTAGGCTCGGCTCGCTTAAGCCTATTATATTTATGGGACACAATTTTTAACTTGAATTATTTATGATTAATTTGACGAGTTAAACGGGTTGATTTATTATTTTATAGGAAAATATAGGTAATTCATAGTTTTCAAACCAACAAATCAGCCAACAAAAAATACAAACCTAAAGTAGCTATAACTAACTTTAAAAACAAAACATTCAAAACCTAAAGACAAAACATCCAAAACCTAAAAAAATAGAACATCTAATTCAAATTGTTGGCTGAATTTTTACTGGTTATCTAGCATTACTCTTAGTTTATTTATTTTTAAAAAAATAAACCAAAAATATAATTCTAGAGTCAAAACTTTTTTTAACAAAAACAACACTCATGCAAATAAAAGTATTTTAAAACAAAGTTTTTTAGTTTGTAGATTGATATTTTGGATTAAATAAAGAAAAAATATTTTTAAAAAATGTCGAAATATTTTGAAAAAATGAGAAAAAAGTTAAACGGGCTGCCTATTTAATTCGTTGTTTAGGGGAGAAAAAAGTCCTCTCGTTTAGAATTTAAAAGAAGTCCTATTTAATTCATTAATTTAATTCTTTACTCAGCTTTTTTTTCAAAATTTCAAAAATTTAATTACACCAAACAGGTTGTTATTTCTTTTTTCTCTCTTTCTAACAGAAAAACAACTTTTCTTAATTCAAAATTTTAAAAATATATTAAACACATCTACAACTATATTATTTTAAATATAAAAAATTAATTACTTTAAATCTTAAATTTTAAACCCTAATCTTAAATCTTGAATCTTAAATCCTAGTTCTTAAACACTAAACACTAGTCCCAAAATCTTAAATACTAGTCTCTAAATCTTAAATCATAAATCTCAAATTTTAATCCTTAAATCCTGAAAAATAGATAGAAAATTATAAAATTCAATTTGAGAGAAAAAATAAAAACTGCCAACTGAACATAATAATCATACTCTCACCATTTACTAGATGTGAATTAAGTATTATTATAATAATAATATTTTAAATTAAAGCTGAACTATGAAAGTAATTTAAAAGATACTTAAAATTATTATTAATAAAAATGCCAGGATAGCACGAACTTAACCCATTGGAACAACTAACATGGAGTCATGGACAGTCTCCAATAATCAATAGTATTATTAGACTAAATCCAAAAAACTAGAATCTGAATCATACAAATTAATATCCAATTGTTTTGTAATTAACAATATCATATAGAGACTACAATATTGTTCTCTCTTTATGTCAGTAATTATTTTCTTATTGAAAAATTAAACGAAGCTGTACGTCAAAAATAGCATTTTTAAAAGTGTGAAAAGAACAATAATTATAAAAGTGATTATTTGCATGATAAAATACCATTTCATATATATACTGGCTACTGTTGAGTCTTTGTTTTCCGTTTGGCTTCTTAAGTTCAAATGGTGGCATTTGACTGCTACTGCCCCCAATAATCTCCCAAAAATCACGTTTCATTTTAAAACATGATATTCATGGAGGAGTGGACTGAAATACTGTTGTTTAATCAATAATAATTTTTTGACCGGAAGTTGCGCTGTCATAGTTGGAGAAAATTCATCGTCAAGCAGCCAAAGGAATATGCATATGTTTTGTAGACAAAACTACTTCACAATGATTCCCTAATTATAATTAAAATACAGGTTTTTATGTTGGAGATCATCCAATCCAATATTTGTAATAGTTAAGCAGTTGTAACTAATTATTATTACATGACCTTTCGTTTTTAAATAATTGTCACAATGCAAATTTTTAAAATATTTTTTCTAACATTTTTATTATATTTGATTAATATATATAATTTTGTTTTTATATCCCTACTAATAATGGTGCAATTTTAATAAATATAATATATGCGTAATATTATTGAGATAAAAAAAAATTTCTACCACTACCTATAAGAGAATTAACTAAAGAGTATTTATTGGCTAAGATAATTTTTTTGGTAAATACATAAACATTTAAAATATCTTGAATTTAATTAAAAAATATTTAGAGTCCTATTTTATAAATTTAATTATCTTCCTAATTTTTAAATTTTTGATATTTTAAAAAATAAAATTTATATTTAAATATTTACCTTATTATTGGAAGGATAATTAAATTTACAAATTGAGTTTTTTTTATATCCCAATTTAATTTATACCAGGGAGATTTAAGTACTTCATTGTTAGCAAGCACCTTTATTATTTCGGAAAGAAAAAGTCTTGTATTCAACATATTTGAGAGTAACTGTATTTGATAATAATGATAGATGAGTTACGGATAAAATTTATATGTTCTTTAAGTTATTATTTTTATTTTGTTTGAATGATAATATTTTTTAATTTTAAATAATATTTTATTTTAATTTTAAATAATAATTTAATTAATCGCTCGTTAACGTTCATTTTGTAAACTTATTTTTTATGAAAAACTTTTTTGAGTTTGTGGTGGATCTAATAACTGACTGGATATGGAAATTAAATGCAATCATACTACTACGACTACCGTTTCATTAAATGGTCCCATTAAACAAAAAAAAAAAAAAAAGGCGCCCTCAGCCCCTCACACAGTGAATCACGCACACATTTCAAAAGTAAACAAATGGAAATATAAATACTATAAATAATAAAGAAATATATTATGTAAATATATACATGGGACTAATTCGAATCCAATTCGTTAATCTAGAAAATTAAAATAGATCCAGTACAGAAATTTAGGTTGTTCACACAGCATGTGAGAATCCAATCCATCAACAAACCACCTGTACACATACATTATTGTGCTGTACAAGTAGAAGGCATGTCTCTCTTGAGTTGAGATATGCACATACACTATTGCCTTCAAACTTTGTAGTTCGTTATATATATATATATATATATATATATATATATATAATTAAAACTTTCACTTTCAATTAAATTAATTTATATTAATTCAATTTAAATTTTATACTATTTTTAATTAATAATTTATTTAAAATTTGTGTCAAGTTTTGAGGAAAAAAATATGATATTTCATAACCTCCACAAAAAAAAAGCGTTCAAAGTTTGTCTCAAATAATCCATTACAGTTAAACACTCATTTGAAGGGAATAAATTTCGTCTAAAATTTCGGTACAAAAAGAACTGATTTCTAGTTTTTGTCCACGTGTATAAGACTTTCTATATCAAGTTCGGCACATCTTCCGGTTCTTGTCCCACATGGATGACAAAAATGGAAAAACAAAGAACAATTTATGCTAAGTAATGAGTTTATAAGACTTAATTAATAAGAGTAAACAAAAACAGCAGAAGAATATAACAACATAGTGACAACTAATGATGAGGTCCCCCACGCCCTCCACCCTTTATATTTAGTCTTTATACAACATCAATATAGAAAATTAATTTTTAATTAGTTAATATAAATTAACCTTTTTAATTAAACATTTAGAATTTAAAATTAAAGAATTTTATTTGCACATCAAAATCAGCCAACATGTATAATATATATCGAAATATAAAATACATGTAGTTAAACTCATTTTTTGTAAGTATTTTGTATTTCAATATATATTATATATTGATGATCGATTTTAATGGCTAATTTTGATATACACCTAACCTAACCTTTTAAAATTTAACAATGTTTTTTTTTTAAACACAACATTTGTTCTCTTCCATCAAGATGGTCAATCAATTGTAAGAACTTCTTTCTCTTCTAATAAATCCAAGAAATTGGTTCCTTGTGAGGTACAAAATATATTATTGTTAGCTATAGTTGTCAATGCAAAGAGAGAGATGCAAGAAAATATATATTTAAAAAAATGAGACAATACAGTACATAGACGCTAATTTTCTTTTTGGGGTGTATGTACATAGACGCTAATTTGATAACATGTATGTATACATATAAAGACAGGTGAGAATTAATTTGATGTGTAATTTGAATAAGAGTAATGCTAGGGAGCCAATGTTAGAGAGCCTATAGGGAGCATGTGTGTAATTAGGGAAATAATAGGTGGTAAAAGAGGAAAGAGAAAAGAAGGAAAAAACCTATTGTTCACCTATTGGCTCACCTATTGGCTAATAAATTATAAGCTCTCTAAACTTTCTCTTTGAGTAATTATACTAGTCAATTATCATATTTAATTTAATTATAATTTTATATAAATAAATTCATAATTATATATTTATATTGTGATTTATATATAAAAACATAAGTTTAAATAAACACATAAGACTATTATTTATGGCTATCAAACCTTTATATATATATATATAATTGTGTATTTGATAATAATATTAAATATATTATATTTTTATGTTTTGAAATAAATTAAATGATATAAATACACCGTATATTGCATATATAATCAGCGACAACAATTATTTGTGTGAATTCATCGTTTGATTGGCCGGAAAGTTAGAAAATGAAAGACGAAGACAAATTTTATTATTAATCAGATCCATTCATTAATGAATGCAATGCAAGTTACTCAACTCATCATTGTACGAGTATACGCCATGGGACGACTGAAGAAAAAATCATTGAAAAATGTTTTATTTGGAATAACTTTATTTTTTAAAGTAGTTTACAAAAATAGTTTTTTAAAAGATGCATGATTTTCAAAAGTGATACTATATGTGTTTGGAAAAATTAAATAAATATATTTTTTTAATAAAGTTGAGTTGGTTTAATGGTTAGCTGACTAATCTGCTTAAGTAAGTGTCGGAATTCAAATTTCACCTTGTGCATGCAGCAATTCATTAGCAAGCGACAAATCCTTAAATAAAGCTCGGATCCGCGACGGATTAGTCATCGACCTGCTAGATTGGGAGATACCGTAAAAAAAAACAAAAAAATATTTTTTAATAAGCACAAACAATAATAATTATTTTTTATGGAATGATTTTAAAATTTTAAAAAAATCATAATAAATATAAATATAATAATAAATGTGAGCATTTATTAATAAATAAAATTATATTAAATATTTTAATTTTAATAATTACAACATATTTTTTAAAAACTCTTCTTGAAATACATTCTAAACCATTCCTGTCTTTTAAAAACTATAAATATAATATTTTTTTATTTATCAAACACAAGAAAATAAATGATTTATATTTTTAAAAATTAAATCTCAATCATCCTTCTAAAAATTTTAGAACCAAGCCTAGTAGGCACATGCGTATTCACAAAGTGGGAAAGTATCTTTCAGAGTTTAGAAGTGGAAATTTTCAAATTCGTCTTCCTTCCTTTGGGGAGGGTGTTCCTACAACTTAAAAATATATGATATAAAATTTAAACCACTTGCTCATTTCTATTTTTATGTTTAATGGTGTTCTAATTAATACCTGGACCCACACCGGTCACACTACGTATGAGTTTCTAACTCTCAATTATCACTATATATATATATAGTAAGCCGTTTTCTGTTTTAAGCTTTGCTACTTCATCATGCTAAAGCTTCCATCTCTCTCACCATCTAAGTAACGATTGAGATAATTATTCTATAATCTATATGGCACACCAGCAGAGAGGTCAAGCTTCTTCTTCAACCAAAGTGGAAAGGAAGATCATAGAGAGAAACAGAAGAGAACAGATGAAGAACCTTTGTTTCAAGCTCAGTTCTCTTCTCCCTAACTTCAACCCTAAGGTCTGTGTCATCTTCTGATCTTCTTCCTTCGCTCCTATCAATAAATTTAGAAAATTAATTTGATCTTATTAAGTATGATCAAGTGAGTGTTAGCATGTATACATTAACATTTGATGTGATTAATTAATGGTGCCTTTTTTTTTTTCCGATAGTTCTTAAGAAATCTCTCGGGAATACAAAGCTCAACCAAACAACAAAAAATAAAAAAAACGAAAAACAGACCATAACATCACAATTTAAACCATAAGAGAAATAACTAAACGTCATTAGTCAAAATCATCACCAAGTAACCCTCTAATTTTTCTAATAAGCAACTCCATGGACCACCTGTTGTTGTTCACTATTATGCAGGCTTGCATTCAACACCACATATCTCCTTCTTGATCAAAACCCATTTTTTTTTATCTCCAATGAACCATATCTCTGTTTATTGCAAATTTTCTTCACGATTTCAACCTTATCCCTTCCTCCCAAACACCTATATAGATGTAGAAATGTATAGAAGTATCGAGGTGTAATAATAATTATTGATCTTAAATGTATTTACATATAAAAAAATACGTCAAATAAAGTTAATCATCAGATCTATTATATTTATATATCTGTACTATTTAACATCTATATCTTAGAATTTATGTTAATTATATACTTAATTAGATTTTATTTTTGATATCATCTACTTAATTTTTTCATTTAATAATAATAAAATAATATAGGAAACGTTGCCACGTGTTGAGCGAATAGAGGAGGCCGTCATCTACATCAAAACCCTAGAGTCAAGGGTTAAGATTGCTAAGGAGAAGAAAGAAAGCTTATTAAACAAGGGAATGAAGAAGAGATGCCATGGTTTGGGTAGTTCCAGTGCCTTTGATGATGAGATTCAAGGAATAACCCTAAAACCCCCAACTATTGAGATTCATGAACTTGGATCCATGCTAGAGATAGTTCTTATGACTTCTGCCTTTGATAACCAATTCATCTTTAAGGAAATTATTTGCATATTGCTTGAAGAGAATATTGAGGTCCTTAGTGCAAATTCTTCACTCAATGGAGATTCAATGATTCATGTTGTGCACGCAGAGGTATGTTTTCCTTCCTCACTTCTTATTAGAAATATAATCATTAACACATGATCTTCTATGACTAAAACTTTTGTAAGGTAGTTTCATAATATTGTATCTTAGTTTTAGTAGATCTATATTTTGATCATTGTTAAAACTTAAAAAAGAATTTTGGATGAGACAAATAAAAAAAAATCTATAAAAAAAATTAAGATATCATGAAATAATTATCACAAAAAAATACGATAAAAATATAATTATTCATGATTTTTTTATTAGATTAATTTTTTCAGAAAAAATGATTTTATAATGCTTCTTAACATTTATTTTTTTTATGATTTTATGATATGGTTTTATAATTTCCATGAACAAAATATATAACTATATATTTATATGTTCTTACCGGATAACTTAAACTTTCATATAACTAAGTAGTTTTATGACAAAAATATATTAAAATCTTGATGAACTTTGCCATAAACTTTCTACTTTTCTTATTTAAGAATCTTAGTAATTACAAGTGTTCTAAGAATTGTCGATGATTAACAAAATTCACATGGCAAATTAACTAAACAACAATTTTATTTTATTTTTTAATTTCTTAACTTGTTTCTTATGGCCTTGTGCAGAATCATTATCTCTTTCAATTAGGAGCAACGAAAGTATTAAGTGAGAGATTGAAGATGTTTGTGGACGGGCATTTGCAGGACATTCTAGGAGCACAGCAGGAGCCATAAATCAATTATTGGACTAATTTATTTTGTTTATTTTTTTCCTGATTTATTTCTGCAGTTATTGTGATATAATTAGTTCAATAATCATGTATCATTGTACATTTCTATATATTCTATTTTTAACTTGGAAAAATATAAATATCAATACAGAAATTTTATTTTTCTGTATGTTGATTTTTATAATTTTTTTGTGTTAAAAATAGAATGTATAAAAGTGTATAGTGATATATGTAGATTAATTCTAATTAATTTTAGCTAGTTAATTATATTTCCAGTTATGGAGTCACGTATTTCAAATCTTGTGTGCAAGATTTTTATTTAAGAGCAATGCTAGGTGTACATTAAAATCAGCCACCAAATCAGCTACTAATGTATAATACACATTGAAATACTAAATACACACTAAAGATAAACTAAACTACACACGTATTTTATATTTCAATATATATTATATACCGGTAGCTGATTTAGTGGCTCATTTTGATGTGCAAATAGAATTATTCTTTATTTAATTATGATGTTTTTCGTTTATCAACTCAAGGGATTAAATTCATTGCCATACAAAACGCACACTTACAATTGATTCAAACACATCGCTATCCAGCTGTTGTTGGGGATAGATCCTGGTTTTCCTAATAAGTAATTATTATCAGTAATGATAGCTACTCATAATATAAAATTATCATATTTATTGTAATATTTATAATTCTATGTAAATAATATTCATAAATATATATATTTATAATATTTAGTATTAGATATTTAATTTAATAAAAAATAATAAATATAGATAAAAGGTAAAATAAAAAAATTATAACTATCTATAAGTAAAAAACTATATGTACCAAGCTTTTCTAATGATTATGCCTTTGCCATGAATACAAACCCTAAGTTACTCTTGAATGCTATATCTTATTAGAGTGGAGCCAATTTTTTCTAACCTTTTAGTCCAAATTGTGAGTTTTTGTTGTACAAAAGAAAGAGATAGACGAAAATAAATAAATAAATAAAAGATAATTGCAGGCAAAGCCCTAATCTAATATGCAATGGAGATCTTTTTTTGGTAATGAGTGGAATTAGATGAGAGTAAATTTTTTTATTAAATTTAGAAATTTAAACATGTGATTTATATATGATAAAGCACGTGATAATTTTTTGTTTGTTTTTTTCATTTTTTAAAAAAGTAATTTTATAAATTTATTAAAACATTACTCTTTACATAGTATTATCCTATACTAGTAGTCTATACTTTGTGAAGAATGGCTATAATTGGGTGCTATCATGCTTTCCAAGATGGATAAATAAAACATAAAAACATTAACAAATTGATTGAACTTATTTGATTAATTAAAAATTAGATAAAATTTCATTTTATAAAAGTTTTTATTTGATTGTCATTATTTGGTTAAAAAATTTTTATTTTTTAAAAAAATTATATTTTTTCTATATTTAGTAAACTTTTAATAATAAAAGTAATAAAATCACTAGTAAAATAAAAAATTTCAAAAAAAATTTATATTTTAAAAAATATTTTTACTAAAAAAGTTATTTTAACGTAATAAATAAATAAATAAATACTTTTAAATTCTTATATAAAACATAATTAACAACTAAAAAGATATTAGTACATGCATAAGATATTTAAGTATATATAAAATTATTTTTATTTTTATAATTTTTTTTTAAAAAAATTACTCCAAAAAATCTTTTATGAAAAAGTTCGTCAAAGTACGTATACTGTTGATTCGGTAATACTACATGTATCACTGTACATTTCTGAACATCCCATTAAGGTTTTAAATTGGATTTGATGTCTTCTCATATTGTATTCCTTCACTTGCTTCCTTCCCAAAGTCTGCTGGACAGTTTTGCTTATCGTGGTAGCCCAACAAGTGGTATCAGTGTCGATTGATCGGTCTGTTTTAAGGAATATTTATGAGAAGTATCGAAAGACTTCTTGGCAAAGGTGGTTTGAGCGACGCGTATCTCGCGGTGTTTGCGGCAGTATGATGGACGAATACGGCGAAGGAGCTAAGGGGAGTTGTGCTCAATGTGGAGACTCACACTTGAGAGGGAAATTGTTAATGTTCAAGTGTGAGAAGTTAGTTTACATCTTTGAGAATGAGGAGGAGTAAGGAGTTTATAAGATGAGAAACTCACTTATTTGACACCTTAAAGTTTTGAATTGGATGTGATATCTTCTTATCTTGTTTTTCCTCACTTGATTCTTCCCCAAAGTCTCCTCGATGATTTTACTCCCTACGATGATCCAACAATTTTTAACACGAAAATATAAATATTAGTATAAATTTTTATACTAATATTTATATTTTCCGTGTTAAACATGTAGATTAATTTATGGTATTGTAAATTATGGAACTTTCAAAATTTTGAACTTTTAATTTTACTAGTTTGGTTTCTCCTTATTATCTCCCTTCCATAGTCTATTAGTCTTAATTCAAAATCAGCGCATCACCACCAGTCCACCACCATTGTTGCCACCGATAACGAAATCTTCCATACACTTTCGGCCTCATCATATCACCTTTACGTTATTAATAGCATCAACCCTCCTCTGATCTGAACTCATTCTCATCGTTCTAACTCCCCATCATTCTGCTATTCAACATCTTTCTAGTAGCCCCTTGATTTGAAGCAATTTTGTCACGTTTTTTGTTTTTAATTTGCATATAAAGAAGTAAATAGTTAGAGTTTGTTATGATGAGCATCCAAGCCATCCTCGAATTGAAAGTATACCCTTTTTAGAGTTTTGTGTTTCATTCATATTCTTTTGAAAATGATTTGACACTAATAAACATGCATACTGCAGCTATTTGACTTTTGGATTATTATGAAATGATGAGATCTTGTTCATTCACCTTCTTTTTAGTCTCCGGCTTTCACACTATACGAGCTTAGCTTCTTGTCTTGATTATGAGGAGTAACACCCCTATATACTATCTTTTTATATATATATGACAAAATTATAAACAGGAACATACACCAACCTTTATTTGAACGGTTGAACCTCAGAGTCGTAAAAGTAGATTTCATCACGGTTCCATTTCGGCAAGAACCGACATATAAATTAGGATTTTTGAGACGAAAAAAAAATATGAATTTTATCTCAAAAAAAATATTTATCTTTAATTTATTTGAAATTTATCTTAAAATTTTCTCAAAAATAATAAATTTCTAGTTGTATAGCGGGTGCAAATTAAAGTAACCGAATTACTTGCCTTTGATGAACTTAGGTGATAAAATGTGTTTGTGTATTTGTTAAAAAATTGAAGAAAAATATGTAGAGATTTGAGAAAACATTAATTGTGCATTGAGAATTGCAAAGTTAATAACTAATAAGTGTGTTTGGATTGAAATTTGCAAAAGAATATAATATGAATAATGTATTTTCGTAAAATTAATTTTAATTAAAATCGATCAATAATTCAATACCAATGTGGTTTGTTTTTTTGGGTATTTTATTTTAGAGTAAACGGATAATGCATCAGCCACAATTGTAGAATAATACTTTAATTACTTTTAAATTTATAACTTTGATTATTTGTAGATTTTATTATACAGTATATATAGCACTGGCAAATTGGTTTGAAATAAATGTATCGTCCTTGTAAATATAATAATTTAGCGGAAAGAATCTTATAAAAGAAAGAAATTTGTAAAATAAAAAAATAATACTTTAATTACTTTTAAATTTATAACTTTGATTATTTGTAGATTTTATTATTTTAATTTAAAGATGATTATATATTTTTTTTAAGTAATTAATAATTTTAGAAAAACTCCATCTTATAAATTTTGCTTTAGGAAATGCATCTTTAGGAGTAAAAAACGACGAGACCTCACTCTTATGAAACCATTTTGTAATTACTTAGTCTTCGTCTAACTTAAAACTTGTTAACAAATTTAAAGTAATATTATAGGTATGGTTTTTTTCTTAAACAAGTTCAACTAAGTTTATCTAATTTTAACAAAAATAATTTTTATTACTAAGATCATGTAATATACACACTCTCACTCACACACAAACCATATTATCAAACTTGGTTTAAAAAATGCTTGTAAGCAAAGTTGTCAAACTCGTGAGTTTAAGTAAACTCGTAAAGTCGACCTAAACTCGACTTGTGAGTTAACTCGTAAACTCGTACGAATTTACCTATTATATAAAAATAAAAATATAGCATACATAATCTTAAATTTAGGCATTTAAAATTAACAATTTTAATTTTAATGTACATATTAAGATAAACTAATTGTATATATGTATTATTCAAATGACAATTATCAATTATGCAATAAGCACAATAACATATAACACACAATGCACAAATTGGATGCAAAGAGGAGTGTGTGTGAGTAAGTCAACAATTTTGCAACTCTAACTCTTAAGGGAAAGTCTTCTTTTTTTGGCAATATGAAGTTGTTTTGGGCAAAATTGGGTCAAATTCAAACTCGTAAACTTGCGAATTTGAGCGAGTTTATGCGAGTTTACCCGAGTTTACACGAGTTCAGCAGAGTTTACCGTGGTGCGAGTTTAGTGTCGAGTTGACTCGATTCCATTACCTAAACTCGTAAGAGTTTAAGAGTTAACACTAGAGTTTAACAACCATACTTGTAAGAATAGTATTTTTTAAAAGTTTATATTTTCTTATGTATAAAAAAGAATTAAAATGGTTTTTTTTTATTATAAAACTTGTTATATGTGATATATCAAATCCAATATTTTTAAAGATATTTATATAGTAAAAATAGTGGAAGCGTTTCAAGTATAATAGAAAATCAGGTGTTTCTGTATTTTCAGCCGTTGATTTTAATTAAATTTAATTATAAAAAAATATATAATTAAGACCAATGGCTAAAAATGCAAGAACACCAGAGTTCCATTGTTATACCTGAAATACTTCTAAAATAATTACATTATGATATAACAAAAATCAATTTGTTTTTGTTGGGAGATATAACAAAATTTAATACATATTTTTGGTAATCCATAAAGTCCAAGCATGGACCCTACTTGTTTGGTAATCTAACGGGCCTAGGCCCAAATAACAAAACAACTACAAAGTGGGAATGGATTCCCCTTAGTATCCTGTACAATTAACCCTAGTCCTAAATCCTAATGGACGAGCATCAAGGAATTGAAATCTATACAGTGTGTTCGGCTTAATGGTTTTTGGTCCTTGGGCATTGCATAAGCTAGATACACCATTGTGTTCCTTTTTATTTCTTTTGCGCTCATTGCTTTATATATATATATATATATATATATATATATATATATATATATATATATATATATAT
>JASCZI010120831.1:407520-430358 GCA_036250425.1 Stylosanthes scabra
ATAGTTTTTGGATTTACTGTAGGGTTTTTGTTGCATAAGTAGATTGGGCTAATTTCTGTTTGGCTAAGTTCTTTATTTTAGTGAGAATATTTTTTGCACTTGTCGCTCACTTTTCAAATAAACAGCCTTAATGTCCAAAAATAAAATAATAAACAGCGTTTGCGGAAAAGGAATGATTGCTGTCCCAAAAATAAAAGGGAATGATTTAAGGCCTGGTTTGGCTCCATTGTGGCATTGTGTGTATTTGGTTCCCTCTTCCCAAAAATTATAAATGTATATATTATATGGATTATGCTATTTGCCCACAAAAATTAATTATCACTATAAAATACATATTAAAATATAAAATACATATTAAAAATGATAAAATTACACATATATTTATGTATAAAAATATATAATGACTAATTTAAATGTATAAATAGAATTTTTCATAGGGTAAATTAATTTGCAGGTCCCTATAATTTATCGAAATTTTCAGTTAGGTCTCTATAATTTTTTTTCTTTCAATTGCAATCCTATGCCATATTAAAATTTGTAACTGAATCCCCGCGTGAAAAGAAAGTCTAATTTAACAAAATATTCTATTCTAAAATTGGAATATTCCACTATCAAACAACATAAAGACTAAATACGCGGGTGCAAATTAATTTAACCTTTTTTAATTTGACTAAATTTCAATATGGTATAAGGACTCAATTAAAAAAAAATATTATAGGAACTTAATTGAAAATTTTGACAAATTATAAAGACCTGTAGATTAATTTAATATTTTTATATTATATATATACAGATATATAAAATTAAAAGTTTGTATAGTTTATATTTTTATTTTTAATATTTGTTATATTTAATATCTACGAAGAAAAGAATAAAATAATAATAAATAAATTTGTATTTTTCAATTTATTTTATGAAAATTTTGAAAATTAAAAAATAAAAAAAAATTCTTATAAGCCAATATATTTAAAAACCAATGCACTTATATAAGATAACTTAAGTCACAAATATATATAACATAACTCATTAATTATGATTGTACAATAATAGAAACAGGCTACAATATTCGGTATTCTAAAAGAAATTCACACAGGAGGTGGTATCTAAACTAATTCAATATCATTTACGTTCACATTTCACTTTCTTGGAAAGTTTCACAATTTTGCTGTAATTGGTGGGCCATAGATCGGATTGAATATTTTGTCGAATAATTAGTGGACAAATCACAAATGTTTATACTGTGCCCCCCTTCCCCAATTTATTTTTCCTGTTTAAATTTATTTAAATATTTATTTTGTAATTCACGAGTAAGGCTTGAAGTGAGTCGATCTCGACTCATGAAAATTGAGCTTGGCTCACGTCTCAATTTATTAACAATCGAGCCTATTTGTTAAGCTCAAACTTGATTTGACGAAAGCTCGTGAGCTCGAACTAGCTCACGAGCTGACTCAAATAACATGAATATTGTTAGAATATATTAGTATCAATTAGGACATTATAAATATCCTAATTGATACTGATAATATCCTAATTGATACTAATATATTCTAACAAATATAATATGTAATTTTCTGTCAATAAATTATAAAAATCTGACAAATATATAAATAATAGTGTTAATTAACTAATAAAAAATTAATCAACGTTAGCCAACAATATAAAGAAATTCAATTCATTTGCAATTATGTTACCTTCATTTATCGTTTGGCTAATATTGACTAACTAATTATTAATTATAAATACTTTCTTATATATAAAACATCACATTTGTATAATAATTAATAAGTTATTAATACTTTATATTTTGAATATTATGTGCATTAATAATTTAATAAATAAATAAATATTTATATTTGTTTTCGAGTTGGCTCACGAGTTAATAAGATGAGCTTACCCAAGCTCAAGCTCAGCTTATTTAATTTTTGAGCTCAAACCTAGACTTAAACTCGATTCATCAGCTTACGAGTTTAACATATCGAGCCATTAATAAATCAAACTCGAGTTGACTCATGAGTTGGCTTGACTCGGTTCCAACGCTATTCATGGTGCATTTGGGACCATAGAAGCAGAACATAATCAAGCTAAGGCTATATATAAAGAAAGGTTACTGTCACTGTTTTTCTAAGGTCAAACTTTTCTTAATTGTTTTCATCTTGCAATTTCAAAAGCATCTTTCTATTAAAAGTGGGGCAAATATATTTATATTTATTCATAATTTATATAAAGAATATTAAGAGTTCTTTCTAATTCTAAAGAAATTCACCATGAATAATAATCAGTAATGTTACGCATCTAAGTAATTTCACAAACCAAGTTCAATCAAGTATTTTTAATTCGTTCTCACCAAAATAGTGTGAAATCACGTGCTCTCCTCCCCATTCAACACATGCACTTCTCTCTCAAATTCTCAGCAACAACTCCTCCCCTCATCATCATCCTTCTCCTTACTACTACGATATTGCCGCCGCTGTCGCCATCATTGCTACCACCACTATTTTCGTAATCCTCATCATCATCTTCTTCTTCTTCTTCTTCTTCTTCTCCACTATTACGTTATTGCTGCTATTGTTCATGTTGTTGTTGCTGCTGTTGTTGATGATGATAATCAAAAACTGAATTGGATGTTCATGAAAAAACAGAAACAAAATTTTCATATAAAATAGAAACGGAATTTCATATAAAACAGAAATAGAATTTCATATAAAAATTGAATTGAATTTTTATGAAAACAGAAACGGATTTGCAAGAAAACAGAAACAGAATTTTCATATAAAACAGAAACGAAATTTCATATAAAATAGAAACGGATTTTGAATAAAAGTAAAAACGGATTTGAATGAAAGTAGAAAGTTACCACTCAAATGTACCCCATCTTCTTGTTCTTCTCTACTGACGATGATATTATCCTCCTCCTCCTCATCATCTTCTCCTTCTCCTTCTTTTTCTTCTTCTTCCTCCTCCTAATCAAACGAATTTGATAAATTGAAAGCATCCATACACATATCAAATCAGAAACAACAAAAATGAAAATGAGATAATTTGGATGATGAAAATGAGAAAAAATGGCGGTGGATAAAACTTTCCTAATAACGCATGATAAGCAAAAAACAGAATGCACTATAAATTAGGGATTATGTTTTTCAAAAAAACGGAAATAACAAATTCTAATATTAAATGAGGGGCGCATGAGTTAGTAGTACTTGATTAAGCATGGTTGCATAATTCACTTGGTTTCCTATAATTATTGAATAATAATTTATATGATATTATTTTTTTTTATTGTAAAAAATCTCAAATTTAAATCTTACCTAAGATTAAAAAAAAAAGAAATTTAAAGAAATTATTGCAAGGAATAACACTAACTCCTTATCATTTAACTTAATTTCTTTTTATTCAACTTTGTGAGTTTATCAATTAAATTGTAACCATTGTTTATTAACTGTTAAAGAAAATGTTACATTTACGCATACCACATGAAAACAAGATATTTCATGGAAGAGTATTTTAGCTTGGCAACTCTCGCTGTTATCAATTTTAATTTAGTTTAGTGATTATTTTATTTCACTATCAACTCTCAGCATCTTTAATTATTAATTTAATATCATACTTTAATCATAGTTGATGATTAAGTGTTGATAAAAAAAATAATAAATACTTGGACTTTTTTTTTAAACCAGTATTAGTATATATATATATATATATATATATATATATATCCCCATATATAGGATTAACGAACTTGAGACATTGAAAACTCGGAATAAAAGGATAATTAAAACTTCGTATCTCCATGTTTTGTGCAAGATAACTTCTCAACTCGAAATATATTTTTTTTTTAAAGAAAACACTTTTATATATATAATTATTTTACTTTCATGGGGATTAATATTTCATTCATAGGTGGAATGAGTACTATATATATGGGATTCCATGCATTACTGGAGGTCAAGCACTCAAGCTAAGCTTTCAATTTCTGTTGCGAGATTGGCGGCTCTAGCACAAATTCTCCAATTACCGTTAATAATAATAAATCTTCATGAAATGCCGATTTGACTCTGGGCCTTTAATTTGGTTCGAGTCAAAGACAACTGCTGCTAATGTTGGAAATAATTTCGTTATTTCAATTCATTTTTAGTAATGTGTTTAAAAATTAAAAAAATATATATATTAAACATTTTCAATTGTTATGATTTTTAGAAGTGGTTCATCCATATACGTTTCTTTAATTTGCTGAGGCCTACGTAATGCATTTGGTTAGCAGAGTGATGATAATGCTGTGTCAAGAAGATGACGGCTTTTTGAATCCATATAATCGCAAAAATATATAGGTGATAATAGAAATTAAATCGGCAAACCAATTTCAATAAGTTGTTTTATTTTACATTTTTTAATTAATATTGGAGTAATTAAATAATATTAGGTGTAATAAATATATAATTATATAAAATTATAAATATTAAATTAAATAAAGTAATTTTAGATGATTGTGGCAAATGAAATATACCACAAAGTTTTATTTACTTTTTAAAATAGTGAATTTGAAAGAGAGTAACTGAAAAAGCCTATCCTCATATGAGTTAAAGTAGTGATATATAATATATACAGCTCTTCGAAGGTCGTGGAATTCACAAGCTAGTAAACTAGGAAAACGAGGAATCCGATGACACTAACAATAAACTAGGTCAGGGCAATCTATGAAAATACTCCCATACTTAAGTAAGCAAAGCAAGTGTATGAGATAGTATGAAAGTAAAAATGATTATCTTTGATCAAGTGATCTCCTATTTATAATATTAAGATTTTCCCTCATCATTTGATGTAGTTAGAAAACTCATTTTTCCAGTCTATTTTTGAGTATTTTTTACTGATCAAGTTTGAATCATTCTAAATTTAGGAGGATGTTATCCTTTCACGAGTTTTGGAGTTTGTGAAATCTGATACTTACTTACCAAATTCATATAAGTTGAGTTGATGGTGACGTAAGTCTTAAATGTGAACTACTTGAATAGGAAATTAATAGATTGTGATAAAATGAGTAACCTAAATAATGAGAATGTGAACTTTTTAAAAGTAACTAACCAAAATAGTGGGATAGAGAGATTTAGACTAAGCCCGAAACATACCCATTTTATGAGTTATTCGGATTGTGAGATAATGGGCTCTGACTAAATAGCTTAACTAGTTAGTGATGTAGAATAGTTCGAGCAAGGTCCGAAACAATAAAAATAGGTATCACAAAAATACCGAGAAATTTCATTAGATCATCTTGATGTTATTATCCTAATGCGTGGAGAAAGCGTGTGAGAACCCAACAAGAATAACAAGTTTAATTATGACGCACGTCATAATTTAGATAGGTTTTTAGTCTATTTCTTCTATAAAATTAGTTTTTGATCTAGTGACGGATTGTTTGTGACCATCATTTCAATTGCTCAATACCTTTATGATGGATCATGGATGAGCAACCATTGTTCTTGCTTCGCTGATTTGCATCTTGAAACTAGTAAAGTAAAACATCGATTGCCAACGTACTTTAAAAAAAAAAAACTTTTTTGGAGCAAACTAGTGAAAATTTTCAAACTATTCTTATTGTTACTAATCGACCAATTTCTAGTGGTAAAGAGTTTTTCCTAGTGACAGTAACTTATTCATCACATAGGCTCATCAAAATTAGACCAAATATTAATTTATGACGAATGCTACATAATCAATATTAGGGAGCCAATTAAAAAATCAATGAATAAGCGAGCATCCAAAATTAAAAATATTATCATTCACATAATATAAAAATTATCATTTTTAATTTTTCATGGACTTATATTAGCTATCAAGTAAAGGCTTCCTATACTTTTTTTAAATTTATTTATTTTAATTTTATCTGAAAACTACATCGAGGTGTAGGGTAGCACATAAATAAAATCATCTAATACGGACAAATGAGTAATTTGACACCTATATTTATTTTTGCACTTGTTAATTAGGACACGACAATAAGAATGCTGCATTGGGTAAGTCAAGCATGGACCACAACCAATTACTTAACTTGCAGCCGCAATTTTCTAACAAAAATCGGGATGAAGATGTAGATTGTGTAACGGGTTAGGGTTTTATATAAACATTTATATATGAACTAATTTAAGTCTAAATCATCAAGTTGAAGGACTAATTACAAAATCCTAACCCATCAATAGCTGTTTTATAGTGCCAGTTATTTGGAATGTGTTAGATAGAAAAATAAAGGAAGATTTACATTTTTGTGATTTTATGAACTTAATTATATTAGTATTTTAAAGAACGGTGAAAACTTTTGAAACTATTTTAGGCATTATCTCATAATTTTAATATATATGATTTGGCATACACAATATTTATCCCAAACCCATGTCTTATTCTAGCATTATAATTGAGTTTTCATATATTCAAATCCCATTTCATTTGTCTATCCTTCCATTACTATTTTATCATAATCTCATTCTGGTAATATTTATTTACATTTCAATATGTTAGAATATGATAATTGATACTAATTGTAGAATTAATTAATATCAATTAGGATATTTATATTTATTAGTATGATACTAATTGATTCTAATATATTCTAACACAATCATTGATGGTCTTCAATTTTTTTTTTACCAATATTTATGATTTTTTAATTAATAATTACATTCCCAAATCAATCTAGCTGGATCAATGAAGGAAATACAAAAACTAGCAAACCACCAAAAAATATAAGAAAGGAGCTCCAGAAATTAATTTTAATATGAAAAAGGTGTTGGTGCAATGTATATATATTGTGTTTCGGTGTGTTTTACTCAATTATGATATTTTTGCATCACAATTCTTTTTCATACAAAATGTTGCCTGCGTTTTTTAAAATGTTGTTTGCGTTTTTTAAATTGCTTTCTCGTTTTTCTTCTAAATTTATAACAGTGTAAAAACACATTTAAGACCAATATTAAACTATATATTCCCTCTACCTTTATTCGATATAAAAAAAATCAAGCCAAGGAGCTCCGCTCCATATAGATCACTAAACACAAAAAACTCAGCAAGCACTAATAAGAAAAAATCATAATAATTTACGAAAACAACAAATTAAACACACAAAATTTTTTAATACATTTATTTTTTATTCATTAAAGAGGTAATACTAGATATACCATTGTACATATTTATATACACCATTTAGTGACACGAAAAAATATAAATATTAGCACAGAAAAATATAAATTTATGTGCTAATGTTTATATTTTTTCTGTGTTGCTAAATGATGTATACATGTGTATAACAATACACATAGATTTATTCTAATATAAATATTTAAAATATTTTATTTCATTAATAATAAACTTATCCTATATACGTAGATGAAAGTTAGCTAAATCTTTTTTTAAAAAAAATCAAGAATAATTAATATTATGTTTAAATTGGTTTATTTCTTGGACCGGTCCAATTTGTTTCATTGAATGCAATACAAAAAATATCAATCTTAGCCCTACATTCATGATGGTCACTACACATTCAATGGTCCATGGTCCAGTTGTCATATTCATCAGGGTAAGTCATATTTGTGAACTTCATGGGAGTAGTTTTTTTTTTCCTTATTAAGACTTAAGAGAAATTAAAATATGAAAATATCAATGACTTAGATATCCACTTTTTTCTTTGGTCGGTAGATTCATGAACCATTAAGTAGTATATATATTTCGGTAGGAAATTCATTTGAGTTTTGTATTTTTTTTTGATGACATCATTTGAGTTTTGTATGATCACTCATAATTAATATAAAATCATATATATTATTGTAGAAGAAAACACTATTAATTAGAATGTTTAATAATTCTTCAGCATTATGCATTGTTCCTCGGCAGAGACGTAAACCTTCTTCTTCTTCTTCAATGAAAGTGGAAAGAAAGATAGTAGAGAGAAACAGGAGAGAGCTGTTCAAGAGCCTTCATTTCAAGCTCAACTCTCTTCTCCCTAACCATAACCCTAGGGTTTGTTCTAACTCTTAATACCTATACTACTCATTCATGCTTTTTCTATTCTATATATGTATCAATCAATATAAATTCATCGATTCATCCCCAATTATTTGCTACTCATTGGTTATACATGATTTAATTTTTTATATCTAATATTATTTGCATCAATAACCATGCATGGCTTGATTCTGTGCTTTTCAGGGAGGGGAGATTATATATATAAAAGCTGCTACAACTTTAATTTATACTAACCAATACTTTTTGTTAATAATCGAATATCTTTACTTAATAGTTTAACACCATACTTATAACTATAGAAGGAAGTGATGATAAAAAAAAATTTTGGTGTGTCCAAAGTCATGAAAAAAATATTTATAGTTAACTATGGGTTAAAAATAATAATTGTAAATATATGAAAAAAATTAATTATTCAATATTAGATAATTTATTTAATTGTAAATATTATAATTTTGTATAAAATTTAAGATTTAAAATGGAGGGTTTAGGATTTAAAATTTATAATTTAAGATAATCAAAATAAATCTTTTACCAAAATTGAGTGGTATTGACAGAGAAACAAATTCATTTCCTAAGTTAACTCATATATGAATATATGATATATGTTTATTGCTTGTAATAACAGCCAGAATAACTCATGTGCCGCTACAAATTAATAAGAGTTAGTAAAAGTTTGCTAAAATAATAAGAATTATCTCAACTATCAAATATCAACACTTCTTATGTTTTTAGGCAATTTATAATGATCAAGAGATTTTAATAGAAGTTTTGGATTTGAATCCTCTTCGATATATTACATTTTCAGAAAACTTTTCCTGATCTATTTTATTGAACTTCAGTCAAATTTCTAGTATTAAATTTGTGCATGATGATGGGAAATTCAGTATGAATATAAATAAGTATAAAAATTAAAAAAAAAAACTCGTATTTAGTGGCTGTGTTTGGTGACTAAAGGTGGCCCAATTGAATGGAAACGTGACACTTAACTAACAAGTATGTTGGAAACCTTCCAATTTTTCTGTATGTATAACAAATTCTGATTGGATTTGGCCAGCTTGGGCACCACAATGGAGGGCCACCACTGAACCAAATTAAAATTCTCTTTTGAGTGTAAATAAACGAACACATGATGTTATAATAAATATCCAAATAACTTAAGTCATATTTTAGAAATCATAAGTTTTTTTTATCAACTTAATCTTTTGCGAGAAATTATTTTATAATACGATTGATTTAGTGCAGGACGTATTACCACGTGCTGAAAAAGTTGAAGATGCCATAAGGTACATCAAAAGCTTAGAGGAAAGGGTTAAGATAGCCAACGAGAAGAAAGAAAGCCTATTACGAATTGTAAGGAACAAGAGTGGACCTCATGAGACGCATGGATTAAGCCTAACAAAAACTCCAGCTATTGAAATACATGAATTGGGTTCCATGTTAGAGATAGTTCTTATGACTTCTGGCATTGATAACCAATTCATCTTTAAGGAAATCATTCGCATATTACATGAAGAGAACATTGAAGTCCTTAGTGCAAATTCTTCACTTGCTGGAGATGCAATGCTTCATGTTGTGCACGCAAAGGTATATTATTATTATTTATCATAGAGTATATATCCATTTTTATCTTCGAAATATTTAAAATTAGACACGTTAATCCTCAACTAAAATTAAAGACATTTTAGTCCTTAACTTTTTGTTTCATTAATCAAATTGGCTTTTAAAATATAATCTGACATATATGTTAGGGACTCATTTGACTTATAACACAAAAAGTTGATAACTAATTTGACTTATAAATAAAAATTAGGGACTAAAAAGTAATTAATTTAGTTGAAGACTAATGTGTATGATTTAAAATTTTTTAGGGACAAAAATGAGTAAATACTTTTTATTATATTATAGAAAGTATTTTAGATACTCTAATATACGGTAATCTAGTAATCTTAGTCTTAATTTTAATTATAAAATAATTTTAAAATATATATAAATTACAATAAACAGTTAAGATTACTTAATTATCATGGAGCACGTAAAATGCTTCTTATATTATATGTATGTTTCCTAGAGGTAGCTAGCTAAGCTTCTTATTAATAAAGTTTTGCCATCTTTGGTTAATTCGTTTGCAGACTGGGCAATTCTTTCAATTCGGAACATCAAAAGTAAGTGAGAGATTGAAAATTTTCGTGAACGGCCATTTTCAGGATCTTGAAGGGGAGCATAACTTCCGGTTGCCAACTTTTAATTTTCCTCCTAGCGTCTTTTAATTAGTTGTTGGGTATATTATCAACAACAAAAGAAGACAAGATATTAAAGTATGATTTATGTTCTTAATGTTTTTAGAAAAATTTTAAAAATATTTTTAATATTTAATTTGGTTCAATTTTATTTCTAACATTTTTTATTGGTTTCAATTTTATTCTTAATCGTTGATAATTTTACCCCAATATTTTCAATTTCTCAACGATTAGAGGTAAAATTAAAACCAATAAAAAATGTTAAGGATAAAATTAAATCAAATTAAATATTAAAAATATTTTTAAAACATTTCACAAACATTAGAGATATAAATCATACTTTACCCTATAGAATTTATTCAATTTTTTAGTTAAAAATATATGTATATACAAAAAATCAAACATCATGTGTTTTTGTATAAATACATATATTATTTAAATTATTTGTGACATGTATTTTATACGAATAAGTTTCGTAATTACTTTTTATTGTATACTTGTGATATTTGTTTTAGTTAAATATCTATAACAATCTTATTTTTACTCTATTTCGAAAGAGAAATAATTTATTTGGTGAGTTGCTTTAATTTTTCCGTTTATATGTTGCTGAAAAATTGTTGGTTTTTTTATATATTTCAACCGACAATTAGCCAATTATGTCATTTATTATATTTATCGAGCTAGTATTATTACTTTGGGTGGTCTATTCTTTACTATTTCAAATGGATTGTCTTTTATATTTTGGATGATCAATTTTTACGTAATTTTTATATGTTACGTTGTGTTTTCTGTTATTGACTGTATTCTATTGATTACCTATAAAAGCTTATAATATAGCCATTTAATTTAGATTCACATCAATCTAAAACTATTACTAATGTCACATTAAATCTAATAATTATTAATTGATGTAAACTAAAAAATATTTATTCTAATGTTGAACTAACAATCTCGTGAGATGTGGTGGAGCTAGAATGAATTTTTGGGAGGGACAAACATTAATGTTATACTAAAAAATGATGAAAAATAAAAATTTAAGAGAGCTAAATTAAAATTTTTTCATAATTTGAGAACAAAAATCAATGTTTGGGGGCTTTTGCCCCTCTAAATCTATACTAGGCTCCGCCCCTACTCGTGAGTATATATGAATATTAGATATATATTTTTCTTCCTCTTACCTTCTGAAAGGAGTGGTTTTGTGACATAGTGTTAAAGTTCGCAATCTAAAAGGTTTCAAAGTTAAATCCTTGTTGAACCCGAAATAATTTCGTACAAAGCAACTAAAACAAATTTTTTTTTTATATAAAACACTCTTTATTTAATAAAAAAAAAAGCATTTATAGATAAGTCTAAAAGTGAAAACTAATCTAAATGAAAAAAAATTTAAAACACAACCATATTAAATGTATATAAAAAATAAAAATACATCTATTTTTATATTAAAATATGTATTATAATTAAAAATACACATTAAAAATAATTTAAGGGATGTGATATATCTTTTGTCTATGAAATTTTCGATTTGCATCAAATACACCCATGGTAGCTAAATTTTGAAGAATTTTAGGATAAATTCATCAATAATAACAGAACATTATGCTTAGCTTGTTTATATTGAAGGTTATTTTTGTGAAATTATTGCTAAATTGATCTTGAATTTCTTAAAAAAATTAATTGTTATGGATATATTTGATACAAATTGAAAACTTTAAAGACAAAATTAAAATAAAATAAAATTTAAGGGTACTTTTAAAATTTTTAGAAAACTTAAAAAATAAAAATATACTTTACCCTAAAATATCATTTAAAAAAATGAATTAAAATAAAAAATTGAAAGTATCAATTGTTCTTGGTTAAGTAGAAAAAGAAACAAATAGAACGAGTCAAGGCTAATATATATGTGTATAATGAGTACGAACACAACATGTAGTGTGAAGGAAATAGAGAATTAGCGGCGGACAAACTCGCTATGATTTGATATAATCTGCTGGGAAGTGGGAAACCCTGCTATGTACATTTCTAGGGAGCTGCTTACGGATATGGTTTAAGTGTGGAAGTCATGACTATCTATGAGAAGAAAAAAAACATGCAGAAGGGATGTCCATATACCTTCCTTTTTCAGACATCGAAAACAATATATATATTCACTTGTGAACGCTGAAAAGTGGAAAATAATATTATTAGTCAATAATAAATTTTTAAATGGAATTTTAATTTGTGATAGTCTGATAGATTATTAATCCGTGATCTGACATGCTGAGAAATACGAAAAAAAAAAATTCTCTCATACGTATCAAAACAACTAACAACATTAAAGCTATACCCTACAAGGAATTAATACAACTACAGAAGAGCTCGATAACAAGTCAGTGATAGAGGAAGGCTGACAGGGACACGGGAGGTTTTTTTTTTTTTTTCCCTCTCTTTTTTTGGGCGTAGGCCCTCTTCTTAATTAAAAAAGGTTACCTTCTATATTGCTGAGCAACACAAAATATATAAAGTAAGATTAAAAATACTTAATTAATTTAATGGGTAAAAGATAAATATACTTTTAACTTTTTTAAAATTGGACAAAAATACTCTTCACTTTGTTGTAATATATACATGCCCCAAACTTTCAAGAAAAGTGGACAATACTACCCCCTCCCAGCGGCGAAACTACGGGGGGCCTATAGGGGCTGTGGTCCCCCCAATTTTTTTTTAAAAAAATTACTAGTATTAGTATTATTATTACTTTTATATATATAACTAATTATATATATGTTAATATAGAAATTATCAAATATAATAAAATTATATGTATCATGATATATTAATATGTCAATAATAGTAATAATAATAATAAAAAAGAATAGTATAAATACATTATATAATAATAATTCTATGTTTATATGTATTTTATTCACTCAAATCTAATCAAATTATTTATTTTTATATCAAATATATCATTTTGATATAAAATAGAAGTTCATGCTATTTGTTATCAAATTAATATTTATTTGACATATAAAATAAATGACTTAATTGGACAAAATAAACATGTGTACACTTAGTATCCCTATATATATAAATATTATTAGATAAATTTGTTCATTTCTCAATTTTTTTCAAAAAATATAAAATTATTTTAATTGTTTTTAATAAAAGATTTTTATTTTTTCATGTTTATTTATATATTCTTCAAGAGAAAAATTTATTAAAATACGATATCGAAACAAGATAAAAGATAATTTTTTAGAATTCAATTCAAACATGATAATCGATAATTTTAGTATCATACAAACATGATAATCAATAATTATTTTAAAATTCAATTCAAACATGATAATCGATAATTTTAGTATCATAAAATACCGTAAGTAAAATAAGACTAAAATTATAAAATATGTTACTGAATATTAATTTTCATTTATGAATTCTATTTTTAAATTTTGAATACATTATATTTTTAATTTTCATATTTAATTTTGGCCCCCCTCTTATAAAATTTCTGGTTCCGCCACTGCCCTCTACGATGGTCTAATCCACGTGTGACCGTTATGAAGATGTGTGATGTGGCTAGTCAATGGTGCCTAATTGACCATAACAAAATCACACTGTAAAGACTAGGCCCGTCATGAACATTAGACAGTAAAACGAAGCCGTTACTCCTCTTTTATATGAACCCTTCAAAATTAGGGTTTCATTCCTCTAAAGGAATCGACTTTCGTTTTGCTGTTTAATGTCAATTATGGGTTTGATCTGTACAACGTGGCTCTGTTACAGCGAGCTAGACACTGTCGACAGCTACATCAAACGTCTTCATAATGGTCACACATGGATAAGACCATCAGAGGGGTAGTATTGTTCATTTTTCTCGAAGGTTGGGAACATGTGTGTATTTCCGCAAAGTGGAGGGTATTTTTGTCCAATTTTAAAAAAGTTAAGGGTATATTTATCTTTTACCCTAAATCAAGTCCTCTATCATCTTGTTTAAGTGTCTAATCTCGATCCAATTCAAACTTTAGGACGGTATTTATATAAAAGGGATATGGCCACATCAAATCTTTAAAAAAGAACACTCAATAAAATGTAAGAAAATAATATGGACCTGCCAGATCTACAACATCTCCCAAAAAAAAACACTTGATTAAAAAAAATAACCCAAAAAAATATCAATCTCCTACTACTTTAAAGGCTTTTTAGCCTCGGTTCAATAAAAAAAAGTTACTATTTTAAAATTAATAAAAAATAATATTTTAATTTTTTTAAATAAAAATAATGACTTATAAATAATAAAAGTTATAATTTAAGAATGATCAAAATGCTATTTTATAACTTTAATAATCTCTTCTCTTTTCTTTAAAGGATTTTTTAGTAAAAAAATGCTGATCGAATTATTAGAATGAACTAGATTCGTATTAAATTAAAAAGAAGGATCGAATAATATATAATATCCTTATTTATATCATCCTCAACTAATCACTCTAATTTCATAATATCTAAATTATCGTCTAACTCATAATTTTTTTATCATTTTCTTTAATTAATTAATATATGTATTTGGTCCTTTATAAGTATTTTCAAATAATAACAAAAAATTTATTTGTACACCAAAATTTTACTAAAATTTTACACTTAGCAATCCCTTTAGTTAACACTGTTTTTTCTTAAAACTAAGTTGTGTTCTTCTGGATTAAGTATAATTTCAATTGGTGTTAGTAAGTTTTTCATCATCAAATATTTAGTACTATTCATATACAGATAAATACATTTAAAGAATATAATAATAAGGAGGAGGTAGCTAGAGCTATACGACGTTGACATTGTAAAAGAAGTTTATTACTGGTTAAAATAAAATAAAATATTGCATATCCATTAACATTAAGTTTAACTTTCAACGAAGAAATGATTATTGGATGTGCGGTTTTTTAATAGCTAGGTAGTTGAAAAATGAAGAGTGGTATGTGACATGGAGAAGATGACGCAATTGGTTATGACTTAAGAGTTATGAGTTATGAGGCATAATGCTTTTGAGCAGAGCAATCAACTAACTACTCTCTCACTCACTAATGGCTGAGGCTGACCCACCTTCTACAATCTACACCTGTTACTCAACTCATCAGTGCCATCCCCATTCATTACTATATCAAGAGCTTTCCCTCTTTAACTTAATGCAAAAAAATTATCTTTTGAGGCGCATAGGTATCACGATACATAAAGTCCAATGATTTTAATTTCTTAAATGAAATCTAATGATTAATCCCTTAAACGTTGTAGAGTTAAAATAAACGATCTTTTCAGATAAGTAAATTTATGTGACTAATATTTTATTTTAAAAAAATCAACCAATAAAAATAAAACATTTAAAATTATTATTTGTAAAACGTTTAAAATAAAAATTAATAAAATATCTATAATTTTTTTATTAAGTTTTTAATCACCTAAAATAAATTTTAATCTATGTATTAATAAATATCTTATTTGAATAATTTGCAGTATTTAAAAAAGCAAAATAATCATCCTCTCAAGCTATTAGTAATTTAATAAATTCTATTTTAAATAATATACATAAGGCATAGTTTTTATTTAGCATTCTTTTATTTTTCTATTCATATATATATATATTCACAACCATTTATAATAGAATATTCTTTTGAAATTAAAAAAAAAATATTCATAAATAATTCATTTATTTTTTTCGAAATTTAAATTTTTATTTTTATTGACTGGAAAATCCTTCAAGAAGTTATGCAAGGGCATCCCGTCTTGCTAAATAGAGCGCCTACTCTGCATAAATTAAGCATTCAGGCATTTCAACCTATTTTAGTGGAAGGGCGCGCTATTTGTTTACATTCATTAGTTTGTAAGGGATGCAATGCAGACTTTGATGGAGACCAAATGGCTGTTCATGTGCCTTTATCTTTGAAAGCCCAAACGAAAGCTCGTTTATTTGTGTTTCTTTTTTTCTTTTTCTTTTTTGGACTTTGGGCAACATGTGCCCACCTAACCTACCCGACCCAACCCTCTTACAAACCCAAATCCCCATAACCTTGCTCTCCCGTAAGCTCCAGCAACCTTATACTCCATAATTTGGGGAAGAACTCGCAATATTTTAATGACGTTGAATAACGCAAGAAAGTTTAGGAAATAATTTTTTATTTTGCACTTTATTTTCAAACCATCAACAAGTGAAAAATTCAACCCACTGATATTAGTCAAACAGTCCTACTGATTGTTTATTGGTTTTCTCTAGTTTGCCATTTATTTTTCCATAGAATTTCGTACACGTGAAATAGATCTTCAAATTTGTTAAGATATTATGCTTTGTTGACCCTAATACTATCAAACATTTTATAACTAATTTAAGCAAGTGACATCTTTTTGTGATGCACATGTTTAAGGAAATAAAGGAAATAAAAATAATAAAATATAGAAAAAATCTTATATATATAAAATAAAATAAAGAAGAAGATTGATTCCCTTTTTATACTAATTTATCACTGCAGAATATTAATTTTGAGAAAAATATATAGATATATACAAAAATAATATATAGAAAATTGATAATTTTAACGTAATAATTTTACTATGTATTTTATTATACTATATTTTAAAATAATTATCTTTCATGATTAATACTTTTCTATTAGTATTCAAATTATAATAAAATATAATACTTTAATCAATTTACATCAATTAATTAATAATATTAGAAAAATATGTTAATTGAAATAATGATAGCAACAATATAATAAAACGTCTATGAAGTATTGCTTTATTTTCACTTTCAATATAATCCGTGAAAGGTAGAGAAATAATTATTTTCTTAGTTTGTTGTAATCTTTATCAGATTTAGTTTTGCTGTGTATTTATAATTCATGGTCGGGTTCCAAAAATAATTATATAAATTCTATAATACATGAAATCTTGCTACAAATTATATAAAAAATCTTAGAACATATGTATTGAAAATAAAAATAGGAAAATTAGTTAATAGGCAAGTTATCTATGAGCTTGACTTTAAAATGATCAAATTACACCTATTGAACTTAAATAACCAGATTATACTAAAATAACGTTTTTATAGAACTGTGACGGGGTCTTTGATATTTAAAATCCGCCAGATTCTTCCATGAATTTCCTGTTAAAATGTTATTCATAATCTCCCACCCTGTCACGAATTCTAAGTAAATGAGAGAAAAGAGTTGTCGAGAGAAATCAAAGAAAATTCCATGGCGCAACCAACTCTTGAAGAACAAGTTGATGGGGATAAAGCCTTAATATACCGTCTCGATTATATCACCCACTTCTCGAAGAATTTAACCAAGCTTTTTTATCTATATGCGCACCAAAAAAATTTTAATTCTCAAAATACGCACCGTTCACATTATTTCTCATAATACGCACACACCAACTCGCCTGCCCCACCAGAGAAATGGATTTCCACTCCAATTTGCCGACGCCAATGGGGAGATGCTCATCTGATGCGTCTGCTACCAACTCGCCTGCGCCAAGGGAAAATTGGTGGCTGGAAAGCTGCCACACCTGCTACCACTTCGCCTACGCCAGAAGAGAGTTGGTGCCACATCGCCAGTACCATGAGCGAGATAGAGTTGGCTTGAGTTTTATTAAAAAAATAGTGATGTAAGTTGCATGCAAATATATATGCAGTTGGGTTGAATTTCATTAAAAAAAAAAAACAGTGATGTAAGTTTCCTTTGTGTATGTGTTAAGATCATGAAACATTTTGGTAGTTTTATTAAAAAAATGTAGTGTATTTATTAAAAAATAGTGAAGTAGTGCACTGCTTTTACTAATTTTAATATACATGCAACTTTATATTAATGTTTATGTCTCTAATTTTTTATACTAAATATTAAATGTCCATGTATATGCCAAATGCGCCTAGAATCACTGGATCATTAAAAAAATTCATAATTTAAAATTCATAACATTAAAAATCATATATTTTGTTATACAGTTACCATTAATTTTATTTTTATATTATATATAAATCAATTATCAATAAATATATCACATATTATATGTCCATGCAATAAAAAATAAAATTAAGTATATAACAAAAATATATGATTTTCAATGTTATAGATTTCAAATTATGAATGTATTCGAGATCTAGTGGCTCTAGGCGTATTTGATGTATGCATGAACATATAATATTTCGTACAAAAATTTGTGACTTAAATATTGCATAGTAATATAATATGTATTTATTGGTAGTTGATTTATATATAATAAAGAATAAAAGAAGTAGTATGTATAATAAAAAATTATGATTTTCATGTCATGTATTATCATATATCTATTTTTTTGTATATTCATCTTATACCTATTGATTGGGCCAAATTCATAATTTGGAATCATAAAATTAGGAGTAACTGTATAACAAAAAAAAAATATGATTTTTAATGTTATGGATTCCAAATTTTTTTACATCCGGTGGTTCTAGGCGCATTTTGCATATGTGTAACACATTGTGATCGGTAGTAAATTAAATACTTTAATAAAATATTTTTAATTATGAAAAATATTTATTTTTATAAATAGTTATGCTTCTTTTTTTATTCTTATCATTTAGATTGATTATATTTTTAATAAAGTCATCAACGTATTATTATTTTTAATATTCTTAATAATATCTTAATCATATTATTATATTTGTAATATATTAAATTGTTAAGTTTTTAAATTTAAAAATAACTTAACGTGCATCAATGTAAAATTAATAAAATTTAAAATTTAAATTCCTTTGATCTTTAAAAAATTTTGATTGAACTAAGTCAATTAATAAAAATTACAATTAGATAAATTTAAAAAAAATTGAATTTAAAAAAAAAGTCTAGAACTACTAAGTTTTAGCCTCACGTTAAGTACTCATGTCATCCTTATAGGAACTTGAGGAGAAAAAAAAGATTATAGGATAGATATAAAATGAAAAATGATTGGGAGGCCTAAAACTTAAACCTAATTATAAACCTAATTCTACTTAAAGAAACTTTTACATTTTTTACTTTTTTAATATTTTTTAGAAACAACATTTATGATTGAATCCTTTACCCTTTTAGGTATTAGGCTTATAATTAGGCTTAAGTTTTAGAACTCTCTATCACAACTCATATAAAATAGATGGAAAGTCTGATATAGGATTTTATCATCTCACCCCTCACACCAGTTTTCATTTCACTGGCGATATGGCACCAACTCTCTTCTGGCGTAGGCGAAGTGGTAGCAGGTGTGGCAGCTTTCCAGCCACCAATTCTCCCCTGGCGCAGGCGAGTTGGTAGCAGACGCAACAAATGGCATCTCCCCATTGGCGCCGGCGAATTGGAGTGAAAATCCACTTCTCTGATGGGGCAGTTGAGTTGGTGTGTGCGTATTATGAGAAATAATGTGAATGGTGCGTATGTTAGGAATTAAAGTCTTTTTGGTGCGCATATAGATAAAAAAGCCATTTAACCAAGAGGCTAGCATTCAAATTGTTTAAATTATTTGAATTCAATTAGTGTTATGTATTAATTAATTTAGGGTTGTGTTAGCTTGATAGTCACATGTTATTGTTAGGGTGAACTAGTGTAGATCTTAGTATTAAACATTTTAGGATTCTATATGATAATTTATCTTATGCTTTATTTAATTTATGTATTTGTATGTATGTATTTTATTTAATTTATGTTAGATTTAAATAGAAGAAATTACTTGAATCAGTTTATCATTTTATGTTTAATGCAGCAGCAGATTAGATGTGTGACTATCATTCGAAGGCAGCACGATGTGGATCCAGATCCCTGAATAGTTCCGTATGTGTAGCGGGTTGGGTTGCTTCCACTTGCATGACTGAATGAGCGTTGGTTCAAGGTTGACAAAGCCACTCATTGGTGCGTTTGTGGAGCAATGGCGACCAAAGACCCACTCGTTTCATATGTTATAGGGGAGTGCACCATAACGCTGAAGGACGTGGCATATCAGTTGGGTCTGCCCATTAACGATGAACTTGTTAGTGGGTGCCTATCAGAGTTCGACACGCTGATGCCCGACGGTGCTGGGAGACCACATTGGGGGTGGTTTGATGATCTATTTGGCGAGCTGCCCCACCAGAGCATAGGGACCCCTGTATGTTTCACCACCCCATTCGAGGTGCTTCCAGAGGATGCAGCGAAAAGCAAGTCATTAAGCATTCACGGGCGTATATTATGATGTTGTTTTCGATTGCCCTATTTGGGGACAAAACTGCAGCTAGAGTTCCCCTCGGGTGGCTCCCATTCGTCGACTGCCTCGACAACCTTGGGAGATACAGGTCGGGTTCTGCTACTCTTGGCTGGCTATACAAGATTATTTGCTGAGCAGCTAACAAGAATGTGGTCTCTGTGGCAAGCCCGTTGCAGCTCTTGCAGAACTGGATCTTTTGGCATTTTCAACGCTAAGGCCATACGGCTTCAACGACTTCGTCTTTCCATTGGCATCGAGGTAACATATGAACTTTAATTTTGAATAAATTTTCTACATACATAAAAGTTATATTAAATTTTATTGTTTTTTGGGGACAATGACTTTTTTTTTTTTGATAATTAAGTCAAAACAGTAAATCAAGCAAGCAAGTTTCACAAGTCTAAATCTTGCTAGGCACAGCAAGGAATCAACAAAAAACAACACAACAACCATAAGACAATACAAAATAATGAGACTCAAACCGTAAAGCTATCCCACTCCCATGTGAACCTAAGTTAGTGCCTTCCTTTCCCATTCTTGTAAACTCAGTAATCAGAAATCAGACCACCACCTATGCTCCAAGTCCTTTCGTCTCAACTCCCAATCGTGCTGCCAGCTTGAAGTGAGTTTGATCACCTCTTGCTTTATACCATTCAACTCCAGTGAACCATTCCCAAATATAATTCTATTCCGCTGACCCCAAAGCACCCAAACCACCGCGAAGAAGACCATCACCCAAGCCACCTTCTTTTCTTTGCCAATTCTAGCTCCTAGCCATGCTTCAAAGCATTCTCTTGCTGAGCCAGGCCATACCCATTTAAAACCCCAATAAGACAGAACTTCACTCCAAATCAACCATGACGTCCTGCAACCAAAAAAGACATGGTGGGCAGTTTCCACCTCCTCCCCATTGGGGACAATGACTTATGTAGGTGATCACGGTATTTTCCCACTTCTGACGAGAAGGTGTCGCGGGTGCTCCAATACAGGCGGATGCTCCATAGGGTGACTCTTTGTGAGGTTTGTTATTGTTGCCATGAATATTTCACTTTTGTTATATTAATTTACATGTATTATTTCTTGTATTTTCGTTTACTAATTTAGTTGTTGATGCAGTTCATATGGCAGCCATACAGGGCACCCGCGACGGGGGTCATAGTTCATCCAAATATATGGCATGAGGATCATAGGATCCTTCGAACATCTGTAGTTCCCCTTATCTACTTTGGATCCATATAATGGTACCAGGTAGATAGGGAGATCTCATAGTTTGGTGGCGTGCAGAACCCTCCCCATCGTCTGTTGCACATCGACTTCCTGCATTCGAAGAATGAAAGCAGTGGAGACAGATGGTTCCTCAGACCTACCAAACATGGCAAGGGTTATTGGCATCCAAGTTTGCCCAGACATTCGAGATTGTACAAGTTGACAACCCGGGTCCATCCGCAAACTTCTTGAGATGGTGGTTTCTAGATGGGAAGAGATTCCTAGCAGCTGAGGATGCATTCCATCAGCTGCCACCAAATGAGATACCCGTCAAGGCCACGCAAAGACAGCCCGCTTCACCACCACAACGGTCTTAGGTGCCAGATGCTCCGGACAACAGGTATCCTGAGAGGTGCATGATGGTTGGCACCAGGACCACGATTAGGGACTGACAGTGGATGGATGAGATGATGGGCAAGTAGGCAGAGGCTCCTGCTTGTCGCGCTTGGCGCTTGCCTCTGGGTGGTGGACGCTGGAGAGGTGGGAGAGGGCGAAGAGGGGGTGGAGGCAGGGCATCATCACAACAGACTTAAGGTGGAGCCAGCTCTAGTCACGCATCTCATGTGCATCCGAGTACGCATAGCAAGGTTCTTTCTATACCTCAGATTCAGTAGGATGTTAGCACACCCATGTTCAGCAATCCGTCGCAAGCATTCATGGCAGGACTTAGTAGCTCGGGTTCCAGACAATGGTGGACGAGATACTTCATGATGATGATGCATACATGTCCGAGTTTGGGGGTAGCCATGTTCAATTCCAGGTGGACCTGAACGAGTCTGTTTCAGCCCCATCACACACTTTCATGGCTCTCGGTAGCATCCCTCTCAGCATATATGCCAGATCCAGCATGGGGAAAGCCATTACTTGCACCTACGCCTGTATTGGCTCCGCCTCTGTCACTCGCACATGGAGAGCATGATGATCAGGCACCGACATGAGGGATCGTTTAACAATATAGAAATATATAAACATTAACACAGAAATTTTTTTTATTTATGTGCTAATATTTACATTTTTCCATATTACTAAACGATATGTACACATGTGTATAATTGTACATATAGTATTACCATTTATATATATATATATATATATATATATATATATATATATATATAT
>JASCZI010120831.1:445818-468567 GCA_036250425.1 Stylosanthes scabra
AATCTGTTAAATTCACTCAAATTAAAATAATATTAAGTAATCGATAAAAATTCGACGAGCTAGCCATTTAAATTGAATGTTTTATTTATTTAGATTTTGAATATTTTATTCGTAGAAAAATACTGCTTATTATTCAACCAATTTTTTGAGTGGTTTTTGCGAACTGTTTTTTACTTAGAATCGGAGAGAATAGGTGAATATATTATATATTATTACCATGATAGAAGAGAAGCGCGTGTTGAGGGGAAGAAACAGGAGTTGAAGAAGTTTCATGGCCTTTAAGTCATGTATTGGAATCTCAAACTCAAAAACGCAGAGAACAAACACATTTAATGCTGAGCTGTTAAAAGAACACGCCACAGGGCTCACCGGCATTAGACCATCTTCGTTCGCATAATCATTCTCAAAGCCGCCATTATTCTCCGTTTTGGAAATATTTCCAAGATGCTTCATCGTCTGCTAGTAGTGATAGATATTAATAAAGCCACAAATATTTCGAAGAAGCCATCTGTAGCCTTCTTGTGCTGTTTTTCTCGGTGCTTAAAATGGTTTCTTCTTTGTGAATTGTGATGATGATATATGGATGGATGCCTCATTTTTGCTTATGCACGTGCTCATTTTTATTTTATAGCCTTGGAGCTAGAGCAAGTTGCTATCCAATCCAACGAACTCTTTCTCGTTGCCAAATTTATTATAGCCATTACTCGCTCATTATCTTCTCTTTTTTTTTTTTTCTTTCTTGTGTTAAAGCAACTAATTAAGTAGCAGGAATGGTTCTAGTGTCTGTTAGAATTTTTCTTGTGCCCCGTTAAAATTTTTTTTTGTGTTTTGTTAAGATTTTTTTTTTTATCCTAATAGAATTTTTTTAATATTTTATTAGAATTTACTCTAGTGCTCTAATATGATATTCATTAATCTATTAGAATTTTTAATATTCATTTGAAAAATACACAGCAATTAATAATTTGTGACTCTTTAATTGAATATCTCTAAGAAATAGAAATTAGAGAAAGAATGAATGCTTATTTGAATAGGTTTATTAGAAGATTTTTTATCTATAAATTTATTTCATCTCAAACAATAGAAGCTAATTTTAAAATAATTTAGAGCCGACTTAATAGTTTTTCTACAATAATGATTCTCTTTCAATTTACTGAAGTGAAAAGCGGCCGCCGTCAATTAGTGTCTAAGAATAAAAATAAGAAAAGAAGCCCCCAAATAAAAAGAGAACCAAGAGAAAACATGCGAAGAAGAAACACATGAAGAAAAAATTCAAAGAAGAAGAAGCTCTTATGAGCTAACAATCATCATCTCATAAATTAATTTATGTGGTAGAAGAGTCGATCAATATTTTATAAAATTTTTTGGGATTCATAATATAACATTCTCTTTAAGAGTCTTACTTCACTCAGCTTTTTATTGGTCTTTTTATTGGTTAGAATTTTTTTAATAGTCGATTTTCAATTAAAGCAACTCTCTTGAACTCTAGATTTTTGAAAAACAGTCACCATAAAAACTAAGTTATGTAGTAGAAGAACCTCATAGCTTATAAAACTATTTTTTAAGTGTTAGCCCCCTCAATGTAAGATTTATAACAGAAGCTTATGTGTATTGTGTGCGAGTGATTTTGGTTGTACCTGACCTAACTTAATTGAGCTTAGATACACTATATATATATCATCACTTGAAAGAAAAATTAGATTTTGCTCGGTGTATAAATCTAACAGTGTCGGAGGGACTTAAAACACATTTTAGCTCCATAAATTCTAGAATTTAATTAGTTTGCGTTTTAAATAAATAAAAAATATAATAAAAATTTTAAAATTTAGCCAACTTTATTAAAATTAATTGATAAAAGAATTTGTACTTAATAAAATTATCAAAAAGTCAAAGATGGTAAACTTCTAAGTTTCCCTTTACCCCGGTTGAGGGTAGTACAACTCGTTTATAATGATCAATTATTATTTTTCTGTTAGCTAGTCCTTTTCTTTTTAGTTAGGTGTTTTGAGAACACATCGTAAATTCATTATGGAAAAATTAGGTAACTAATACATTATTATCAATAAGGAGTCAATACATATTATATATAAATTATAGATGATAATTTAATTATTAGATATATGAATTACAAATGTGATACGAAAATACACTAATACACTAATCCTATAGGCCCAATAATACACTAATCCTATCATTATCCTACCCATCAAAATAACCTTCTCTCAAGGTTATGGGAAAAAAAATCCAATTATGAAGAAAACAATTATTACAAAAAAATAATACTATGCTACTTATCCAAAAAAAATTCCAATGTCCACCTGTACCCCATTGTCTAAAATAAATTTGGTCCATCAAATAATTAAAATAAAATGTTGTAAGGGTTGGCCCAAATGTTGACTCATTTAGAATATCCTTGAATTGGGCTTGTAATACAATTTTGAAGTCCATCTTAAAAATAGGGTTAATTTTCTCTATCTCATTTTGGAACTGGAAGAGAAGAGAGACTCCACTGCCACCCACCTCATGCTTCAACCCTGCTTCGGCGAGCTTCGCTACCGCCGACCCTGGGCTACCCCGGCCGCCACTGGCTTGCGGGTGTGCGTTAGTCACGGCTTCTGCCGCTACGAGACTCCCCGCCTTCCTGCTGTACCCGAAGCTGAAGAGAGAGGAAACCACACTGCTGTTGCCGCCTCTTCTAGCCTCAGCCGCCGCCGGTAAGAGAACCCGACCTTCCAAAGCCACGCGCCCTCTTACACCACCGGTCACAATGGCTTCCACACTGTCTTCTGCTACTGGACGCAACTTCCACCAATCGTTGTGCCGTTCTCCGCCGCGATCCCAAGGAAAAATGGCCGCCAAGAGAGGCGGCGGTTTAGCCATGATCGGACAGACGACGCGACAGATCCTCTGATGATCACGGAATCCGCTGCCTGATGTCGTCGTTGTTCCCTCAACGAAGGCTGCAGTCTCTCTCTGCCTCCCCATCGCGGTTGCGTCGTCCTCAACACTGTTGCTTGCTCCGCCGTGCGTTGACAGATCCACAGTGAGTTCCACTTCCGTGATGAGTGAGTTTGCGAGCTGCTCACTGGAATTTCTCTGATCGGAGCTCTTAACATATATTTCTGTTATTGTTTCTTCTTCTTCTTCATCTTTGACTTCTGAATTCTGGCAAGAATTTTGTTGTTGCTGTAGAAATTGGATTTCTGATGTTGGATTTGAAATTGTAGTTGTTTGATCTGAATTTTCTGATGATTTTTCTTCCTGCTGTTGTGGTTGCAATTCTGAATTGAAATTTGAACATGATTCTGCTTCTGCTTGTTCTTCTTCTTTTAAGATGAGTTTCTGCTGCATTTTTTGCTTTGATTCATATTTGTCCAGAGTAGTTCTAAATTCTTCCAGAATTACATCTAGATCTGAAACTTTCTTCCAAGAAATTTCTGGCAGAATTGGATGTGAATCCGGCACAAATTGATGCATGAATGCCAGATCAAACACTGATCTGTTTGCTGTAGGATTGCGTTTCTTCCATAGATTGAACCATGTTAGAGCTTTGCCTTTGAGAAATTTGTCCAGATCTAAAAACCTTTGCTGTTCTTCAATTTGCTGAGAATTCCAGAATTGTTCAGTGATGATAAGCCAATGGTAACCATTTCCAGAACCATCAAACTGAAATTGCTCATCAAATTGTCCTTCAATGATAGAAGAACTTGTGATACGAATTAGTATTAATTAGAAGAAAGAATTATCAAATCAGGGAGAGAATTGAGAGAAAATTTCTAGAATTAGGGCCAAAGAGAAACATAGAATCAATTCATTGCCAAACTTAACTCAAATATAACAAACTACCTTCTATTTATAGTATAATTGCCTAATTTAATTGGATTATAGGCCCAATAATACACTAATCCTATCAGAATGATAACTCATATAAATTTTGAATGATAATTTAATTATTGAATTCCTAATGACTTCATAACGTTAATTCCGTAGCATTGTTCATTTATTATACATTAATAATATATTTTAATTTTTTAAAATTTATAATCTTAATATATATTCTTAAAACACAACATATAAATATATAAATCATTCTCTTAATTATTGTTACATGAGCGGTACGTAGTTTGGGGCTCCCATGCTCTCCTCCAGAGTGACTTCTAAGAAGTTGATTGGTACATTTTGAATTTACTAGCTTTTACTGACTCTGATCTATAGGTTTTAGGGCTTTTCTGCCTCAACCTACCGTAAATATAACAAAAATTATTTGATGCATATATGAGTTAAAATAAATTTATGTGTATCATTATATACATCTGTACATACCATTTAGCAACACAGAAAAGAATAATGTTAGGGAACCAACAACGATAGGAGACCAATAGGGAGCCAATAAGTGTAATTAAGGAAATAGTAGGTGGTAAAAGAAGAGAGAAAAAAAAAGAAAAAATGATATTGACTCTCTATTGTCTTCTTAGTATTGGCTTCTAAGACTTTCTCCACAGAAAAAATATAAACATTAGTACAAAAATTTACATTTTTCTTTATTAATATTTACATTTTTCGTGTTACTAAATGATGTGTACATGTGTCTAGTTGATTCTCATTGAAATAAGGCTTAGTTTGATGATTGGAAGCTTAATTTTGTTTTTTGTTTTACTTTGATGTGTTAGGTTGGCAAATTTATGTTGGAATGGAATTCTAACAAAGGTTTCAGAGAAGATTATGATTTATGAGACAAAGGTTCTGCAATTACAACAGACATCAAATTTTAGTGTTGTTATATTTTTATAATTGTATTCAATTACTGATTGAAGAAAATAAAGCTACGAGAATATTATTGATAAAAGAAAAAATAAAATAAAAACATGAGTTATATATATCTGATAGAATTCACAAACATAATAAGGAATTGAATCCATTTGCGGACCCTTTTTTTTTCCTCCTTCTGATAGACTTGTTTGCTTCAAAACTACACTAATATGTTGTGTATCTGCTATAACTCCACATACAATTCATTTCATATATCTGCCCCTACTTAAACTAAAGTATTTTAATAAGTAATAGAGTATATACTCATTTTCATCTTTAAGAAATTTTAAACAAGACATATTAGTTCCAATTAAAATTAATTACTTTTTAGTTTCAAATTTTTTTTAAGTTAGATTAGTCCGTAACTTCTTGTATTATTTTTCAGATAAATCTCTAAAACACATAAATCAAATTATTTTTTGAGAATCAATTTGACTTACAAAACTAAAAGTTAGAGACTAAAAGATAATTAATTTTAATTGGGATTAATATGTCTAATTTAAAATTTTTTGAAAACTAAAATGAGTATATACTCTAAGTAATATGGATTTCATATGTTTAAGAATATGCAATTATATGTGAAGATTTCATTGTTTTATCTAGATCAAATAATTAGTCTAATAGTCATCCTTCCAAACTTAATTATAAAGACACAAACCATTGAACACTATTTGAACCAGCCAGTATATATAGAATGCTTTTGCACTTTGCGGCATAACTTGGATTATATTTTATTTGCAGCATCCAGAATCATGCCTTTGGCATTTTCGAAACATGAAGTCAAATGGTGTAGATCTATCCATTCTTTTTCCACTCCAAATGCAATGCGTAAATGCCCCATGTAACTTAACATTGATACCGTGAGACTCTGCATCAAATTTTGAAAACCAAATCTTAATTAATATATTTGCAACAACATATTCTACATACTCAAATAAATTAATTATTATATTTATATATAAATAAAAGGTTGGATGTGCATGCACCTGAGGTAAACCACCAGTCATATAGTAAAAACCTTTGACTGGGTGATTATCAATAGCCACTTTTTCAACTGGTCCAACCAGATGTGTGATGGTAAGACTTGAATTTACCAATGTTTTCTGCACATATTTTGCCGCAACCTGATCAACCAACCCAATATTAGTTAGTTATGATATATAATAATAAGAGTAGGATAATAAGATGATTAATTGAGTGTTAGATACATAAAAAAAAATTGTAAAAGCATTTTCTATGTTACTCAAAAACTAGAAATGTTGTTTATCATCGTGATTAACTGATTATGAAGTGTGATAATCTATTATAAAATATATTCATTGATTTGTATAATGAAAATAGAAAAGTTTAAAGATCGACAATTTTAATTTATATTAGTTAGTATTTTTATTCAATAGTTTAATATTTTTAACTTAACATGCATCATATTTTTTACCCAATATTTTTAAATATTATTGATAATTAATTATTAGATAATAAAAATAATAAAATTTGTTGATTTTATAGAATTGCTACCTATATATATGTTCACAAGCCGAGTAATTTTATCTCTAATATTTTTTTTTTGAAAAGAAAAACACCTTTGTAAAATATCTTCCATATTTATAGAGTTTATTATTTTTGGTAACCTTATGGTTTCTAAAAAATTTGTGGGGGTAAAATCAAAACCTTATAAACAAATTCAATAATGTGTAAATTAATAAGAAGTAAAGTTTTTTCATCCTCTCGAAAGAATCGAATCTGAAAGAGATAATTAAGAAGCACAGACCCTAATTCATCTGCTAGCTTGCGTTGGTATTAATAAGTAAAGTTGAGGGTGCTAATAAATACAAACCTCTGGGCCTTTGATTTTATGAACCAAGCCTAAAAGCACACCATTCAGTGGTATTGCCAAAGAATTTCTCAGGCTATTGATAATTTTGTTGGCTGACAAGATAAATTCAAGTGGGTTTAATGAACTGGAATGGCCACTCAATTTGGGAATGGGAACGTGCATGAATTCAATATGATTTCCCCATGTAGCCCCTGAATTGGTTTTAGTATCAAGCATCTCCTTCACTGATTTGTAAGCTCTTATTCTTCTTTTATTAAGCAGAACTAATCCTGTTGCATCTGCTTTCCTTGATTCATCATTCTTTGCTTCCATGTATAACCGAATGGCAAGGAAAACCATGCCCGCTAGGACATCACTTGTGCTCTGATGAAATTACAATATAATATAGGAAAAGTTTCAAAAATTAATACAGGCAAAGATTAATGAAATAATTTCTTTATTTAATCCAAAAATAATTACGTTTTGTCTATAATCTCTATAAAATAATTAAAATTAGAAAATTTTAGACAAGGTAATAAATTATTCTTTTCTTTGTAGGGTATAACACAATTTAAAATTAGAATAATAATAAAAAGACAATAAAAACTGAATTTGTGTCTATTTAAATTGTTACTAGTGATAAGAATTTTGACAAGTAAATTATATAAAAAAAAACATGAATGATTTCGAAGTCGACAAAAATAATTTTAAATAATATGAACGGCAATAAAAGTATTTCAAAAAATTTAAAATTTTGATAAAAATATCAAACGTTAAGTTTCTACTTTTGTTATCATTAGCCACCTAAGCATTTTTCATTATTTTTGTAAAAGGTTTTAAATTTTTTAGAATATTTTATTGTCCAAATCTTTCGGAGTTATTTTTATCAAGTTTAAGATTTTTTATAATTATTTTTTTTCGTGGTGTACACATTTTTTATTTATTATTAATTTAATAGTTTTGTAGGTTTCTTTTTAATGAGTTTTCAATTTTTATTGGTAGGACATATGAATGAAAAAAATGTTAGTAAACAACTGATTTCGATTCGTTAACTTCAATAAAATTAAAACAAAATAATAGACAATAAATTTTGTAAAAGAAAAAACTGAAAACCAACACATTGTGACTAATAAGAAGCCAACTTATACTACAGAGGATAATTCATATAAATTTTGAATAATAATTTAATCATTGATATATGAGTTACGGATAATAACTCATATAAATTTTGAATGATAACTTATAATTATTGACTCCCTAATAACTTTGTTGTTAATTATTCTTTGTAAAAAGGTCTTGATCTTTCAAACCATGAGTATTTTTTGTGCATTAAGGAATTTTGTCAAACACAATTTTTAAGGTCCTATAAAATAATGTTGATTTAGTGATTTACCCCTTCTTGTGTCTCTAGTAATTTAACAAGGGCGAAGATATACAAAAGGAAACCCAAAAAAAAAAAAAATGACAAATATAAGAATGGAAAAACACTTACCACTTTGAGCTTATTTTTTACTACTTTGATGCTATCCACAGAGAGACAGACAGTTGAGATAGCAAAAGGTCTAGACGCCACATCTTCATGCCCTGACCTAATCGGAGATTCTTGATCAACAAACACATTACCTTTCAACACACTCCATCCAAAATCAGATGCACCTTTCATCACCGAAAATATTGTTTGAGGCAATTTCTTAAGCATGGATTTCATGTTAATATTATTGTTGCCATCATTTTCTAATTCGGCTGATGATTTTTTGCTTGAAGGAAAGGTTATGGGAATTGAAGGGTCATCAGCTCTTTGTACACATGAAAGCAATGAGGCCATCAGGGTGTATCCATCTCCAAGAGAATGGTGCAATTTGAAAATTAAAGTGCCCTTAGCATTTCTTGTTGGATACTTAATTATATGTACTTCCCAAAGTGGTTTATCTTGTGATAACTCTTGACCAGCTATTTTTGTTATATATTCATCAAGTTCATCGTCATACAGTTTGGCTGGGTTGTTGGACCTTGAAAGTATTGGAACCATGATGTGTTCTTTAAGATTCACTTCAAGTGGCTTCCATTGCCTCTTTCCTTTCTTCCCTTCAATCTGTTAAATTCACTCAAATTATTATATATTTATAATAAGTATACTAGAAAAGTTTAAATCCAGCCATTTTAATTTATATTAGTTAACGTTTTCTATTTAGCAGTTCAATATTTTTAATTAATAGTCTAATATCATATTTTATATCAATACTTCTAAGTAGTTAAAAATAATAAATTAGGTTGGTTGTATATCTCTAATGTGTTATTTTTTAAAATTATATCTAAATATTAAACATAAAACTATATTTTTTATTTAGGATGGTTAGATAAAAAAATTTATTATTTATTTCGGATTTCAAAAAGCAGAAGCCATTTTTTTTGTTTGATAATATAAAAGGTGGATGAGCTTTTGTTATTGACTTTTAAGCGTCAACAAGAATACCTTTGTCATATGTGACTCTGACTGTTTCAAAATATGAAATGACCAATTAATCTTATATTTTATTAGAAATCAATTTTATCCTAAATTAATTATATTTAATTTTACATTAATACAAGAATTACTAACAAAATGTCATTTTAGTAATTTAATATTTTAAACAAAACTATCAAATATATTTATTAAACGATATATGTGCGGTTTTGATATAGCTCCCTGAGAAACAGCCTTTTGAGAGTCCAAAGATTTCAATAATTTTTTAAGAGTAGCAAGATTACTTCACCAAAACTTAGAAAGTGATCATTTATCAACAACAAATTTGGGCTAAAAAATGACAAAAAAAAATTTTGACTAAAAAAAGATAGAAAATAATTAATAAAACACTTATGTGCGTTTTGAAGAGAGATTGAGACTAGAAGACTGAGTATGAATTAAGTTTGTTTATTGTGTTTGGTTTAAATTTATTAAGAGATAGATACTTAGAAGGTAGAAATTGAATTAAGTAAATAGAAAAAGAACAAAGACTAATATTGAAAAGTTTAATATTATGTAAGAATATTTGGGTTAAAAAAATTATCCCCAGTCCTCCGATCCCTCTTAACTATAAAAATACTAAAATTTTAAGAATTGAGATTGAAATTTTAATTTCAGTCTGTTCAACAAACACAATACTGAGTTTTAATATCATCTCTGTCCTAGCAAGCAAACCCACCCTAAAGCAAGGGGATTCATATCGCGATGTATATCTGGTGGCCGAATAACGGTAGTGCATTTTGTATCGCGTTACAATTTGTCATTTATTGCAGATGAGTGAAATTCATCAGTAAATTTGACAATAAAGATGGCACATTTTCGCTCTGTGAACGAAAGGAAGCCACTAAAAAACCTCTTTAATTTGCCTTTCTTCTCTTGAATTATCAAGGAGAAAACTTCAGAAACGTTCGGGTAGGGGACCCATGAATCTACAGGATTTGACTCCGAACTAGTTGATATGAATTAAACACACCAAAACATATTCCTCTCATCAGCATGACCATGAAATTCCCGTAAAGACCAAAACAATATATGGTCATGACCCAATGTAATCTACTCCAACAAACGTAAAAATGCTTAGTTAAGTATGTAATTATGTGTATTATTAATTTGTCCTAATAAGTTTGTAGTTTGATTAATATATTACCGTGATAGAAGAGAAGCGTGTGTTTAGGGGAAGAAGCACGTCCTCAAGAAGTTGCACGGCCTTTGAGTCATCTATTGGAATCTCAGACTCCAAAACGCAGAGAACAAACACATTTAATGCTGAGCTGTTAAAGTAACGCGCGACAGGGCTCACCGGCATTAGACCATCTTCGTTCTCATCATTCTCAATGCCGTCACTATTCTCCGTTGTAGAAATATTTCGAAGATGCTTCATCGTCTGCTAGTGATAAATAGTAACAATAATAAAGACAAAATAATAACTAATAAGTCATAAAGTAGTATAAAATTATCTTATTTAACTTAATATTTATAATTTTACCTGAAAACTGTTTATAATTATATATTTATAATATTTTATATTATATACTTAATTTAATAATAATTAATAAATCAAAATCAAAATCAAAATAAATAAATTGTAGCTACGTACAATTACCATATTTTTTTTTCTAACAATCATATATATATATATATATGAACACCAAATAACTGAACATACAAGGTGAGAAGAGAGGTTTTATTATAAGAGTAACAAGTAGCATGATTTAAGTTTATTATATTTAATTTAATATATATTATTTCATATAAATAACATTCATAATTATATATTTATAACATTTAATATTATACATTTAATTCAATAATAATTAATAAATAAAAATAAAAACTAAAATAAAAAATTTATGATTACTTATATGTCTCTCAAATTATATCTACCAAATATTTTCCTATTATAAACTCATTTGTCACCAAAATAATAATAAAATTATAGATTTAACAAACATATACGTACATATACTAATAAGAACATGTAATAAGTTTATTATTAATGAAAAATTTAAAATTTTATATTTAACAAATATAAAATAAATATATTAAATTTTTTTTTTTATATTTTTAATAAAAAATTTAATTTATAATTTTAATACGTGACACCCAGGATATATGGAGCCTAATCAAATTATAACCTGACTTTTACCTGATTTGTGCTTGGGAAGAAGCTATCTGTTGCCTTCTCTGCTGCTTTTCACCCCGTTCCTGAATTACTTTCTTCTTTGTGAATGAATTGTGATGATATCTGGATGCCTCATTTTTGTTATGCACGTGATCTTTATAGGCTTGGAGCTAGAGCAAGTTGCTAACTAATCCAACTAACTGAGTTAAACTCATTTGCATTTTTTTTTTCTAATTTAGTGAGTGACTTGTTAATTATCTTACATATTGGATAGGATAAAACAACTTCTCTTTATTTATAATATTAAATAATCATTTAAACTATATCATTTAATGTCATAGTTATCAAAATTGGTTCGGTAATTAAATTAATATAATTATTGAATCACTTGGTTAGAAGTTCAATCGTTGAGTCTCTGATTAAATCGTTAGTCGTTCATAATTAAATAATATAAATAACTAATTTGATCTCTCAACATATAACATAATTTACTCATGTATAACCAAATTTTACACACATGACTCAGCGGTAAATGTGCTCCTCTATATTCCTCACGCAGAGGATTCGAATCTCACTTAAATTTATATAGAAAAAATATGAGTATCAATTAGATATAGTTTTTTCAATTTTAAAGATTAAATTAATGCAATTAAAAGTTAATGAGCTATATCAAATGGTATTTGTCCAGTTTCGGATGTGAGCCTCTCTTAGAATCATTTAACTCCCAACTAACTCTTTCCCAAATTTAACATAGTCATTGCTGGCTCATTATCTACTCTCTTTCTTCCTTTATTTTTTCCCGTTTGATTTTTCTTCCTCCTACATTATTATCACCATAGCACCTTCTCCTCCTTCTTCCTTGATTGGTTTGATTTCTTCTCACATTTTTCATTCTCATTTTAATTTTTACACTTAGTTTATTATATTTAACTGCATTTTATTCATATTTTTTTATTTATTATCTCATAAAAGTCAAAATCTTTAAAACATATTTTGCTTAACTTAATTTCTACATTAAATTCAATTTCTTTTGTACTATTAATCTTCTTTTTTATGATATGTGATTGAGATGTTCGTGATACGAAATTAAAGATGAACTAGAATAAAATTAGAGAAGAAGAAGAGAGAATTTTTCATAAAAAAATCAAAGTGAGAAATGAACACTTCACTAATTTCATGCATATCAATTATATTTATACTCTTAATATAGTATTTTCCTTAAAGGCAACCTTATTTTCAAGATTGTAAAAGAAATATAAATTATAAATCCTAATTTCAATTAAAAACTAACAATTAAGTGTAAAATAAAATGTTCTATCTTATTTCTATTCTAATGCCCCAAAACTTTGAATTGATGATGGTGGATCTACAATTTTTGTTGCATTTTGAATTGTTGTTGTTGTATCATCATTTTTTTTCTTCTTCATCTTCTAGTCGAAATATATAAGAACATAAAAACAAGAAAAGAAAAACGAATAAAAAAAGAAGGAAGATAAAGCGCCAAGAAAAAGGAAAAACACACAGAGAAAAAACTCAAAAAGTACAAAGAAGAATAAGCGTATATTTTTTTTGGTGTCAAGAATAAGCGTATATGTATTGTGTGCGAGTTGGTTTTGGTTGTAGCTGGTCCAACTTAATTGAGCATAGATAAACAAAAAATTTGTAGCATTTAAACACATTTTGGCTCCATAAATTTTAGAATTTAGTTAATTTGAGTATATTTAATAAGGTATAATAATTATTTTTTCAATTTTCAATACATAAAAATATAATAAAAAATTTAAATTGGTTTTAATAAAATGTTTTCTAGTGTCCTTAAAATATTTTTTAGAAGGTAAAATAGTAAGTGTGTAAACATTTTATTCAACTAAAATTAATCAAATTGTATATAATATATTATATATTTTTTGTGATAAAAATATTTTCTATTAAAATTTAGAAGAATTAATTAAATATAATTGATTAAAAAATATGTATATCTAAAAGAATAATTCTATTTGCACACCAAAATCAGACATCAAATCAGTCACTAATGTATAATACGTATTGAAATATTAAATACATATTAAAAATTAGTTAAACTATATAAGTTTTTTGTATTTTAATGTGTATTATACAGGCTAATTTTATGACTAATTTTAATGTATATCTAGTATTGCTCATATATAAAATCATCCAAAAAGTCATGTTAAAACTGAAAAAGACGATAATTTTTAACTTTCCCTTTCCCACGGATTGAGTGTTGAGACGGACGCGTGTAGTAGAACTCGTTAATGATCAATTAATATTTTTGTTAGCTAGCCCCTTCTTTTAATTATCGTTTCGTGCGCAGTAGTTTGGGGCTTCCATGCTCTCCTCTAGAGTGCCTTCTACGCTTCACCTGTCAAATTAAGTTGATTGTCACATTCTGTAATTACTAGCTTTTACTGACTCCGTTTATGGGTTTTAGGGGCTTTTCTGTCTCAACCTATGCAAATATGTTGATTTTTTAATTAATAACCACTGAAATAATTAATAATTTCTGAAAATTCAAAAAAGAAATTGGAATTTTTGGAATTGTTGGATTAATCTTTTTAATTGTTCGGGTCCTCTGTTACTAATGTCCATCATGGTTAAAAACTCGAAAAAAAAAGACTATTTATAATTGAATAAGGAATAAGTTTTGGTAGTCAATTTTAGGAAGATAATAAGAAATTAATATTTTTTTTACCACCCATTATTTTCTTAATTACACTTCCTATGCTATTAGTCTTCTATGATTCCGTAGCATTGCTCTTGAATAAATATTATTAGCAAGTTAATGAGTATTCCTTAAAATAGGTCACTAGTAGAACCCAAAGAAGTCAATATAGTAGATATTGGCGTATTGCTGGCAATGTATAATTTGAATGTGCATCTTGAAGATTGAAATAAAAATAAAGATTTCGTATACATTTCATTTAGAAAAATATATTATTTTATTTTTAATAAATTTTTAAAATAAATTTACACATATCTTTTTATTTCGGTATGTAATATTATATAGAAAAAAGTATATTTTATGCCACAAACATTTATAGTGAAAATCAATTTTGTCACAATCATTTTTTTTTCCCTCAAACATGCCAAAAACTTTTGAAATTTACATTAAAGATACCAAATTTAATGTGTGATGACGGAAATACCCTTCCTCCTTATTAACTAATATTAGCTAGAAAATTAGATTAAACACAAAAGCCAACATATCAAGTGCCTAATTTAATTAAGAATCCAATTGTGCTCACAACTTTTTACAAACCGATGATAAATTGAGATGCTGTCTAAGTAAGCACCTATAAAGATTAAACATAAGACAGCTATAACAAAGTTGAAAGTTATCAACAATATGTTAAATTTTTTACAATCATTTTTTACACACCAGAGAATTAACTTGACTTTTTATCAACAATTTAATCAGCAATTTGATCAACAATTAGCAACAACAAAACATGGATAGCAGAATTTCATATACAACAGCAGCAACATTAGCATATAATCAACAGTAAAAAATTAAAGCATAACAAAAAATAAAAAATAAGAAAGGAAGAGGCAGAGAGGCGTTGCACACCAGCGGAGTAGATGGCGGGTGGCAGCGACGCGATCGGGCAGAGACGCTGGCAGCAGCGCGCAGGCGGCAACGCAGGATTTGTACGGAGTATAGATGCAGGAGGGAAACGATGCCGGCAGCGGCGGCGGCTTTGGCGGTTTTTAGACTGAGAAGGAGAAGGAAGGTAGCACCGTGACACAGCAACAAACAACAACGCACATCACCCTCACGAAGGAGAAGAAGATGCATCGGCGGCACTCACCTTCACCACCGCCGTCGTCCCCGGCGCCATAAGAGGAAGAGAGAGTGAGAGACCGAGACGGTGAGAGAGAGAAAGAGAGAGACTCGAAGGGAGTGAGTAACGCCGTCACTGCAATCTTGAATGGCCGCCGTTCATGGAGTTACTGTCGTCACCATCGCCACAAAGCCGCCGTTCTTTGCCTCTTCGAAATTGCCGGCGACGCAAAGAGAGAGAGATAGGACGAAGACGAAGTTTCCTCTGCCACCACCGAACCTCTCCGCTGCCGCTTTGCATGAAGGGAGGCAACTCTGCGAATTCGAAGATTCGAGGAAGAGAGGCAACTCTGCATCGAAGGGTCACCATAGGTCCGGGTCGGGTAGCGGGTATTGGGTGTTGAACAATGTATTTTGATACTATTGATAGTCTGTAATGGGTTTAAGGGGCAAAATGGTAATTGTGTCTTTTCGAAAAAATTTCATATCCTTTGTGGCACGTTTGAGGAAAAAAAAAACGATTGTGGCAAAACTGATTTTCACTATAAACGTTTGTGGCATAAAACATACTTTACCCTATTATATATATATGCATTGTACACCTTAATACATCTCATTCATGGTACGAAAAATATAAATATCAGCACATGAAAATTCACAAGACACATAAATATAACATTTAATAGCATAGAAGCAGTTATGTATAGCATGTAAATAATATACTTTAACACAAAAATTAAAAAAAATATATCATGAATATATAGAAGTGTAAAATGATAGACACCCATAAATTAATTCTTTTTGTTTTATTTGTTAAAACATCGCCACATCTCCTCACAGCACAATTCGTCTCATTCGAAACATCTCATATATCAAAGAATGCATGTTTTAAAAACATGCATTGTTAACCACTACGACGCTTAGTATATTTGTTAATTTTATATACATCTTCTTTCATATATAAAAGTTATCCAATTTTTTGGCCCATAAATCCGACTCTAAGTTGAGGCGAAACATGAAGAATGAGACAATAAACAGTCATTTGTTTGCTTCAAGGAGTGATATAGAAAGTAAACATTGCATAATTCAAATAGACGGAAGCCGAACTTTTAGTCTAGATGCGTGTCCACTATATATGAGGACGGCAGCAGGTGGATCATTACCTACTTTTAGGAAGTTCTTTTTTTTTTTTGAACATGGGTATTAAAACCTAAGACAAACCTAACTGCTACTCGACCTAAACCCCAACCCGCCTCAAATCCCTAACTATATCCTATTCAATCATTATTACCCACCACTTACAACTAACAACAGAAACAATTAAGGGTGAGTTGAATAAAGCTTTTCGATCAAGTGCTCCTGCTTTTTTATATAGTAGGAGCCACTCTTTTATATTTGGTAACTAAAAAAGCCAATGAGTTTTTGCTCCTGACTTTTGAGAGCCGTGGTGCTTTTGAGAGCACTGGCCAAGTAGCTTTTCAGAATTGGTTATGGCTCTTCAAAAAACAAAATGACACATTAACCTTAAATTTTAATAAAAAGTCATTTTTACCAAATATTATATGTGTGGCTCCTGCTTATTAAGAGCATATTTTGAGATGTTTTACCAAACGACTATGCGATGGCTCTCCGAAAGCTGCTTTTTGAGAGCCTAAAGAGCTAAGCCACATTTTAAGAGTCACAACATTACCGAACCGGCCCTAAAGCAACCCCCCTCTCTCTCTCTCGACCAAGCACCAACCCGTTCCTTGCAGCAGCCTCTTTGAGAGTCACCGCCGCTCTGCCTCACAGGCACGGTGGCCCTTCCCTCCGCTCCTCTCCCCACCCTCTCCTTAGTTCCCTTCCCTCCTTTTTATCTGCTCTTTTCTCATTTTTTCTTAACTCCACTTTCCTCTTCCTTTTCTCATTTTGTTTTTTTCTCTTCTGACCTCTTCCTCCCCTTTCTTATTACTTCCACTTTCTTTTACTATTTTCTTCCCTTCTCTTGTTTCGTTTTTGTCTGGCTTGGTTTTCTTTTTCTTTCCTGTTTTTTTCCCTTTTTTTTGCAGGTGTAGTCCAGATCTAGGATCTGAAAATAAACAACCTCTTTAAGGTGGTGCTTCCTCCATTTGGTAGTGTTTTTTATCCCATAATGGCTGCTTTTATTGTGATGATGGAGGCATAAATCTGATCCGCTCTTTTTTTTTGATAAGTCTAATCTCACCAAAAACCCATGGAGGGGGGTGAGATGCTTATACAAGCAAACATAAACAAAATAAAACAAAATGTAAATTATAGTCTAAACAATATATCAAAATATAACTCTCATCAATATAGGTCTTCAATTATGCTTCACGCTTCCTGATAGACTCTTTTCTTTCCATCCATTCCTGGAGCCAATGGTCTTTAGTAACTATCACTTTGCCAATTGCTTCCTCCACATCAGTATGTGCATTTCTAAATACATTGTCATTTCTAGCATTCCATGTGACCCAAATCACAGAAAAGAGCTCCTCATTGGCCTGTGTCTCAGTTTCACTTCTATCCAAGACTCAAAACATCCCTTCGCGTTTCCTGGCCGAACCCAAAACAGACTCCATTTGTTTAAGATGTCACACCATATTTTCCACACAAATTTGCAGCTAAAGAACAAGTGATACACTGTTTCCTTTTCCTTATAGCATAGAACACATCTTGCCATAGAATCATCAATTATACTGCATCTTGCAAGCTTTTCCCTTGTAGTAAGCTTTTTAAGGATGACAAACCACGTTAAAAGTTCTGCCCGCGGAGGAACCAAGTTTTTCCATAAGGTCCTCGTAAAGTTGAACATATTTGGATCCATGCCTTGCTCCTCATCTTTATGTATCACCTATATATAAGACTTGATAGAAAATTCACCATTATTTTCATGCTTTCACATAATCATGTCCTCATCCCCACTCCTCACTCCTACACAGCTTAGGATATTCATCAGCTCCACCAAACTATCTTCTTCCCAACCCCTTAGGCATCTCCTCCAAGTAAAACTCCACACCCAAATCAACCCCATTCCAAAAATCATAATCCGCAACTGGGACGTGATTTCGTTCAGAAATTTAAATCTAAAAAATGTTCATTTTTATATGGAGAAGAAGAAGATGAATCCTATTATGTTGCAGCACCCATATGTTTATGAAGAAACAAAAAGGATTCAGATATATCATTGTTTCTGCCCATTAAGATTTTCAGTAATCGAAGGCTGCGCCTCCTCTCAAACCATAGTTCAACATATATGATATTTATGTTCCTCTTATCGATGTAAAATTGATGTTTTCTGTATCTGTAAATGCCGTATGGCTTTCTTTAAATGATAATTACGTTTTCTTTCAAAAAAAATAACAACAGAAACAACTAATCTTTTCCCAAAAAGAAACCCAAACTATTTTCCTCTAACAACTAAACATAAGACAACCCAACTCTACTCTTCACTCATCGTGGAGACGACTAGGAGATGAATCAAGCAGAACGCTGGATCTTGTCAGCAGACGAATGCCTATACTGATCAAGGCCACTTATGATTGGTGAAGCTCTTACTGGATTCATAACTGTTGAGAAAATTTAAGTTCAAACTAGAATCTATCTGACAGTGGAAGTATCAAAATAATTTTTTCACAACATGTACAGTTAAATAGGAAATATCAAAGATACTCCAAGCAGCAAAAAGTGTAGAAATTAAGAACAAGAGATATAAGAATTTTTATCATGGGAAAATTCCTAAAAGAGGAACAAAAACTCACAGGACCTGTCCAGTAAAATTTTTTACTATCAATAATAATTAGTACACAATTAGTCTTCTTAATAGCACTAGGATATCTCAACAATCAACATAATGCTTTATAAAAAAAAAGACCATTTATAATTTGACAAATATTATTAGCAAGTTAATAAATACTTGTTAAAATAGGTCACTAGAAGAAAGCAATAGTAGATATTGGTGGCAATGTATAACTTGAAGAAGGAAGATGAGGAAGTGGGAACAAGTAGACTCAGTTGCAAAAATATGAAAAAAGATAATGCGCGTGTTTTTTTACGTTCTTTTTTATAAAAAAAATGACTTTGCAATACTTAGTTGAGATTGGTTAATATAAATAGATGTATGTATAGCATTATTATTTTATAAAAGTAACATCTATAATTATATATTTATAACATCTAATATTATGTATTTAATTCACTATCATTTCATAAATGAAAACAAAAACAAAAATAAAAAAATATGATTAAAAATTTATGACTACCAAAGTTTTTCCTAAAACATCACGCCCCACACCCCCACTAATGTTGTTAGTCCACTTCTCCGATCCTCAACCATTTTTCTGGTGTGTAGATAACCAACAAATGTGCTACTCCTAAATAATGTTGAGGCCCTAGCCAAATCCTTGCCCTAAATAATAATCTTTCACCTCCACTTCCAATCATCATATAATAATGAAACATTAGTATCACAAATATAAGTTCTCTTCTCTCGCGTCATCTAAGTGAAGTAATTAGAAGGAATTAACTAATTTAAAAAAAAATCAAAGGAAAACAATGTTAATTTACTAATAATAATTAACAATCGATATTGCTAATAACACGAACAAGAACAACCTCTACTAAGTAGTACTACTACTTGGGTGCAGTGCATGTACATAAAACATAATATATAATCTCAATCTATAGTTCTAGCACAATGTGTAATGGCGCTACATCCACGTCTATAAGGATTGGCCCTCCCTGGTCTTCCACAACCATAGTAAGAATTTCCACGTTTCTTGCAAGGTGCTTTATCTTTCTTCAATGCATCATAGCTTATGTACCTTGCTTTTTCACCTATCCTCCTCCTCCTTCTCCTGCTTATATCCTCATCATCATCTTGACCATAGTTTTGGTTACACTCTCCCAACAATCCGTTACATATCTGCGGCCGTGGCTCTGTCTCGATCGAGAACTCTTCGGCATCATTAATAAGAGAAAGGGTGTATGATTCTGATGATGAAGACTTACTAGAAATAATGATGGCCATGGCCAAGAAGAATATCAAAAGGAAATTGGCCATGAAACACAAGAAGGGTGTGAGAGGTAGAAGTGGTGAGGTATATAGGTTAGTTAATTAATTTAGTCAATACAAACAAGTAATGATTCTTATGTGATTTAGTTAACTTAGCATGTTTTAAGGTTTGGTGTGACATGTGTTAATATAATGTCCGTTTTTTACTCCTCACTCCTCTTTTATGATGGAGAAATCATAGCTCTTGAGCATGAAATAAATTGGAGTTTGAAAATTGCTTATGTATTAGGTTGTTCCTAGTCCTACAGTCAAACTCTTATGCTGAGATAAGATCCAAATCATCATACAAATAGCGATTCCGTTTTACGTTCTGTTACAGAAAAATTACTAATTAAAAAAAAAAAGACTTTCACTTTTTACAATAGGGCTTTAGGCCCAAAAAAAACATTTTTATACAAAAAAAAACACATATATATCTAGTTTTGTAGTGGAGAATGACTTACAATTACATGCATCCACTATATTTTTTATTATTTGATCTCAATTGTTTTATTTTTTTAACTCAACAAATATTTTGTTAAAATTGTTGCATGACCAAACAAAATTCCAAGATGAGATTTGAAACCTTGTGTAAGGAAAAAGAGAGAGAGAGATTGCTTATTCACTATCACCATACCACCAAGCTAAGTAATTAATACACATTATATTATAATTAAAGATGTCAATAATACGTTAATAGCAATATATCATATATAAAAATGGAAAAAAAGCACATTGATATTAAGTTACTAAATTAATCTTCTTTACTTGAATTGGGTCAATTTAATTAGGATTTAGCTTTATGACATAAACGCAAGTTAAAGAATATTTTTTTTACTAAATTATTCATTTGAACTTACATATTGATCTATTTAATTAATTTCCAAGACTTTTTTTTAATTTTTGGAAATTAGGACTAGAGAGAGTCAGATAAGGGGGGGAAAATACGGTATGAGGTGTGTAAATCATTTTCTGATTTTCAGGATCTGATGATATAAAACGTGTTTAAGTATCCATTTTATTTTGCCTTCTAGAAAGCACGAATTTTTTTTTTCACTTTTTTATCGTTTAATTTTGAAATTAGACAATTTAATAAGTTAAGGAAAGTTGCTAAATCAAATTAATGTTGCGTGTTTTTTGGTATTAACAAAAGGAGCATAAAAAAGCATCAAATTAATGTTGGAATTCTCATTTGACTCCCATTTGAATTGTGCATTTGACTCCTCAAGCAACAAGCATGGCGTTTTTTCATTAAGCCTTCTTCGTAATCTCACAATTTTGATGGTGATAGTTAATTATTAGGTCACATTAAGATGATTTTACGTAAAAATAACGAAATATATCAAATAATTTAATGTATTTAATTAATTGAATTATTTGAAATAAAAAAAAAAACAACATTTTCTTTATGATTAAAAATAATATATATATATATAGAAAGTTTAAAGAACCCATAATTATTTAGCAAATAAGTGGCCAATAGACTTTTTCCTTCTTTTCTCTCTCCTCTTTTACCACCTATATATATATATATATATATATATATGAGTTTAACTTTGATGCAATGAGTGTAACACCTGATGCATGTGTAAAATTCTTTTATGACGGTGCATGGAAATATATATATATATAAATAAAATGTTGCTAAAAACTAAAATTTTTAATTATTTAATAACAATTTTGAACTTAACAAATATCAAAATATAAACATTATTTTTACGTTAGTTTAGTCATCTAATTATCATGAGGTCACATTTTTAACTATTCATGCATGTATGAAAATAAAAAAAAAAATTAATAACGTACCAAAATAAATAAATAAAGAAAACAACAAATTATGCATTCTCATTCAAAGGAATAAGAATATAAACGGCCATAGTTTAAGGGCAAGACCTGCACTAAATCATGGTAACAACAACCAAGAAAAATAAAATACCATCAGAATTCAAAACGCCTATTCAAATTAAATTATCCCACTAATAATAACTATGCCCTTTAAACTAATTAATTGAGAATTAACTAAGAAATTTAGAACGATAATAACGCCACCACAAGGCTAATTACTCCAAAACCCACACCAAAAGACCTAGAAGAACCACCGTTCCGAGCCGGGCCCGGCGCCGGAGCATGAACCGGACTCAAATCCGCAGGGGAAGCTGGCATTCCCCCGGAAGGTGGATGATGAGGCGGCGGGGATGATGGCGCGGGAGAAGGATGTGGCGGCGATGGCGCGGGAGAAGGATGTGGCGTCGGCGAGGGAGGATTCGCGGCGGAGACGACGTTAACGGCGAACTTCTGGCCTTTCTGGCAGTTTTGTTGGTTACCGCTGATGAAATAGAACGGACCGGGCTTATTCAGTTGAACCGTAGATCCAGATCTTCCACCTCTGAACCTGTGTAACGGTTTCGCCGTGTTGCATGAATCGTAATCTTCTATGCTCACAATCAGAACTGAATCTTTTCCTCTCTCGTACTTGAAATCTGCATAATATTATTATTGTTAACAAATTAATTTTGATTGTAAAATAAATCTATATGTATGTAGAAGGCGTTTTAGTATAATCGAAAATTTTCGGTATTCGGGTATTTTTAGTAATTCATGTTAATTATATATATATATATATATATATATATATATATATATATATATATAT
>JASCZI010120831.1:468667-483469 GCA_036250425.1 Stylosanthes scabra
CGGTTATTTTTGAAACGCTTTTATTTTTATATATAATAATAGTGAAAAAAAAAATGAAGATTGACTAACAGAGATAATCGTTGACTCGGAAGGTGTAACGCTGAGACCAGAGAGTATAATTCTCTTTCGGATTCACAACCCAGCCACCATTTTTGCCACCAACATTGTATGTTGATGCTGATGCTTCAAATGATGATGAACTCATTACAATAACAACAACAAGAAGGGCTACAAGGCCCTTCATTGATGAACCAATTGCCATTGTTGCACACACCTGATGATTGATCAATGTATAGTATAATAATAATAATAAGATATATGATATTAAAAATAAATAAATAAAGAAAAGGAAAAAGAAAAAGAAAAAAAAAATGATGTCTACATACCAGGGTAGTAATATTGGAGAGAGATGATGTGTGTGAAGGATATGAAGAAATGAGTGGTGAGGGATAATGACGTTTATATAGAGGGGATTAGGAGGAGGACACATGACTTATCATCATAATCAACAGCTATATTCTCACTGTGACGAAAAATAAATTTTGGTTTGAATTTTTCCTTTTTTATGATTCAAAACGTATCAATTACATTTCAAATTATTAATTGTAGTAGATTATATAAAATATTAGTAATTAGTAATTATTTCTAGTCAATTGGCAAAAGCATTTTTTTCCGGTGGGGTACAGATCAATTAAAAGCTTTTAATAATACGTTTTGAACACAGTAATAAAGAGGGTATTAAGATTCTTTACTCTATTAAGATATTTTAGTGTTTTACTCTATTAAGATTTGAGTTTGAATACATTAATAAAAAGTTATAGAGAGAAAGTGGACAATAAAATTTGATATTGTAAGCGAGTAAGAGTGTGTATTATTACATGACTTTAATAATAAGAATGGTTTTTGTTGAAAATTTTACTAATTTAGTTAGACTTATAAAAATAATTTATACATATAATATTACTTGTATAAATATATCATTTAATTTTGTTGATATTTTTACTAATTTAGTTAGACTTATTAAAATAGACTTATTCAAATAATTTATACATATAATATTACTGGTATAAATATATCATAAATATGACAAATACATTGCATGAAAAGAAAAACATACAAACATATAACACTTATTCCAAAAATCTAAAATAAAATGGGATAAAAAACATCTTTAGAATGAAAATAATGACTAAAATAATGAGAAATTTTGGTTGAGTCTGGTTTTAAGACAAGAAAGGAGACTAAGAAATGAATGAGTCACAAAATGATATGGAAAAGTATTTGTTTGATGATAAATTAAATATAAAACAAATAAATATAATAATGTTTAATATATCTCTAATTTTTTTTCTTCCCACAAAATTTAAAAGACAAAAAAAATGACAAAGTATGTAATTATGAAAAATTCATCATAATGAGAATACAAGAAAAAAATAAAAATAGTTTATGTCTCAACTTAATATTTTTATACATAAAATAGTAAAATACAATAATTCAGCATTGAAAAAATATACATAATGTCTATGTTTATGTCTGAATGACTATATATTATTTGTAATAAAATACAATACAATTTTATATCTCTATCTCCGTAATTCAGTTTACTTTCCTTACAAATAATAAAACGAATAAAGATGTGTTTTACGATGAAAAGGTGTTTACATAAAAAAAAATTATTAGAAAAATATTTAATTTTATAAAATAAAATTAATAAAAATAAATTAATAAGCTATTCATATAATAGTCAAATAATAAAAAACAATCTTTATTCCTTGGTAACATGCACCTGAAACAAACACAACCATTGTGACACAGAGAGATTATCAGTATTTATTATAGAGAGAAAGTGGCAGGCATCCAGGCGATTCATGTATCTATATTCTATATCAAGTAATTAAAATTTGATTATTTCCTTCCCTGGATTCCTCTAAAACGAATATTATTATATGCATTGAGAAACGAAAGGTCCAGGCACGCAGCCAGCATGCGCAGTCAAATGTTAATTTAATTTTTTTTGGTGTCCAAATGTTCATAATTTAATTTAATTTATAACTCTAACGATTTTTAAAATTTGGAATCAATAATATGGTTTTCTTGATAGTAATAAATAATTTGAAATATTTTATATTAACTCCAAAATTGACTGTTCTTAACTTGGAAAGTAGATCTCTTTAGTCTTTAGTTAAAAAAACTATTTAATTAAGTTAAATGTATATTTAAGTGTCTTTTGGTAAAAACATTGCTATATTTAAAAATTTATCTCTCTCATAATAATAGCATTAATTACACATTAAATTTTAATAGCATAAATTAATGGTTAAGATTTAATCAAAGTATATATCTTCACTAGAAGATACTAAAAATATCTTCACTAAAGACCTTCCCCTTTTATTATTAATTTAGTATTTTTGTGAGATTCAAACTATGACTTTTCTTATAAACTAAGAACTACTATAGAATAAAATTTACATTTTATTAGTATAGTCGGGTCAATTGATGAATGGATTTATTTTCGAGTAACTAATAGGTTATTTAATTTAAAATGAATCTTAATAATTAGAACACTGATAAATAAAAACATATATTTCTCCTCAAAAGTATAATATATATAAACTTATAAAGAAAAAAATTGTTCATAAATTATTACTTATCTAAATGAATCTTAGAATTTTTCTTTTTGTGTACATTTGAGAGTTTCAAATTTGGGCTAATGGAGAAGGAAAAATATAGCAAAAAAAATCCAATGCATCTAAATAAATCTTAGATGCTTTAGAGTTTAGAGTTTGATTCCTTCCAAATTTGTAATATATATCTAAGCTTCAGACCACATATATTATGACATTTAAAAAGTCTTTTTTTAAATATATAGTAGTTGTTCCTTCACAAATTGTTATTCGTTCCAACAAATAAACAAATTTATCCTTCTATAGTCATCACTTTGAGGCTCTCATTGTTTGTTGTTGTTGTTTTTTTTTTTTTTGGGGTTGAGGATGATTATTGTTTATTAAGGTCACAAGAGGTTAATTCTTGTTACACATTAACAACTTATATTAATTTATTTATAGCGTTTGCTAATTATAGACGAGAAAAAAACTTAAATATAAAAATGAAACTAATTATTTAAAACAAAAGAATCAAGTAATAATAAGAAGCAACACTCATTGAATATTACAACATATCAAAGGAAACAATAATGGCAGTGTCAAAGTCACTTGTGGTTATGTTCTTGAGTTCCATCATCATGGTTGGGTCTCTTCTTCCAAACAATATTGAGGCAAGAACGTCTTTTATCACATATGGAGTATTGAAAAGCAATATTTCCCCCGGATGCAGCCCTATAAATCCCTCCCGCTGCCGGTCGCCGGCGCCGGCAAATCCATATACAGTTCCGGAGGCAAATAAATCACTTACGTAATCAACCTTGTATGTGGTCTAATAATGTGTAGTTCGTAATTAACACCATTGTTATGTAATGTTAATTTGTAGATTTATGAGTTAATTATATATTTTAATTGTGAAAAAAACAAAGAGTTAGAGTAATAAAGCATGTTCTAGCATTGATTATGAAAAAAATATTCGTGTGATTTCATTGTTACGTTGGTGCATTCTATCTCTCACTTTTTGGTTTCCCATGTCTTTAATTTATTATTCAACTTCTTGTTGGAAAATGGAATTTAATTTTGAATTTGGACGATCTTTTATACAAAGTTAATGTCCTTAGCCCTTCACATTTGCTTTTTAATTCCTTATTCATTATCACTTGCATATATAGTTTGGCTGATCATAGATCTAAATTATGCTGATACAAATGGTTTTCTTGTGCAAATTCGATTAGGAGATAAAACTAGAACTGAAAATGGGACAACTTTTTTGCTTTTAAAAAAAAATAATATCACTGTATAAATAATAATAACAAAGCACCCCATGACTTAGGCTGTTAGGCTTGATGGGATTGCTAAAGTATTATATTATATAGACAATTTTTTAAAATGTTTTATTTTGTCTTAATGGAAAAAAAAATTTGAAAGAACAAATTTTAATTTTGACTGAATAAATAAAATAAAATAATATAAAAAAATGAGACTTTTTTTTAAAACGAACTTACCCAAAACTAGACAGAGTAAATGAGTGTTAAGAAACTTCTGAAAGCCCAGTTAAGAAGCCCAACATGAATGTAGGCTTTGTGAATTTGAAAGTGGTTTACATGTGGGCCTCAACCCCTCTATATATGCCCAAAATCAGATTTTCTTTTATGCCTCGAGAAAGCTGCCACAAAAAAACAAAAACAAATAAAAATGCCAGGATGATTGAATATTCAGGGCTCATCATATTTGTGTTTAGTTTGATTTTGGGTGGATATATACTGCAAAATTTTAAAATTGTCTTCGTTAAATTATCAGATTATTTAGTTATTATATGAAACTATTTATTTTAAAAAAATCGATTCCGTTATCCATACAATTTTTTAATAGACATTAAATGGACACCTGTATAAAATATAATTATTATTAATTACTTTTTATTTTTTGTGATCTGTCTATAATAATTATATTTTGTTATGATGTAAAATTTGTATCTATTAAAATGGTACATGGATAGCATTATCCTTAAAAAAAAATTAAAGATAGTTAAATTCCAAACCATGGTTTAAGATTGAACAAGTTATAAAATAGTTGTTTCATGTTAGACAAAGCCATGACACATTATAAGTTACTGTGTGTTTCCCAGGTTTTTGTCCCGGTAATTTCTTAAGTTAATATTCTTAAATTTGTCACATATGATCAATATAAAACAAAAAATATGAAAAGTAATTTTGATGTTTTTAATTTTTAATTTTCAACATAAAAGATATATTTCAGTTTCTTCTTCAAGTCTCAACAACAAACAGGCAACAACATTGTATACACAATTGAATTACCAACCTCAAATAAGTTTGGAATCTTGAATTGAAAAACATTGCAATCTTCTTTAGTTGAAGATACCCAATACTTTATGCAAGTAAATAAATAAATAAATAAGAAAACCTAATACATCCAAGTGGGTTCTTTTTAAAAAAAAACATTGTGTATTTAGTTTATATCATTCAATGTGTTCGCTAATACTAATAAGTGATGCTACTTGATGTTTTTAATTTTTTTAATATGATTTAAAAAGTTAAAGATATCATAATCATAAATTAATAACATGAGAGCTTCTAATCGCAGCATTATAATAAGAGTTTCAACTTTCAACTTTTAACTAAAAATTCCAAATAAAACAAAAAGGAATAGCTACTAATAATTATTTATTTGTTAATGTTATTCTATTTAATTCAGCACTGAATAAAACTCTCAAAAGTTTAAAGAAGCGTGATTAAACCAAGGTTCGAAAAATCGGACCGGTTATCGAACCGTTCGAACTATTGATTCACTTATTTACTGGTCCAACCGATCCAACCGAAGTTCAACCGAAAAACTGTTTCATACCAAAATAATATAAAAAATAAAAATTAGTACACCTAAATAACTAAATATTATTATATAAACCTAAGAATTTGGGCCAAATAAAAAATACATCTACTAAACTATTATAATTTTATTCAAATGCAACATAAGCCAAATAAAAAATTAAAATATTAAAAGTCAACATTACTGTTTTTATATATTTAATCACCAATTCTTTTATATATTATTTATTATATTTTTTTTTTTAAGTACAATCAGCATATGTTATATTTTGGGAGTTAGGACTATGTGTTTCCTTTTTTCTTTTTTGTTTTTGGTCAGCATAGAGGCACTAGGCCCACAAATGTTTCTACACTTTGTTTTATATTTTCATGGGCCTATTCCCAATTATCCATTTATTAAAAGTTAAAACCCTATCCAAAACTCATCCCCATACCCATTACACTATCAATGATGATGTTTTAAAATTAAAATGGAGACAAGAGGCGCAGCATTGCAACTCTCTCCTGAAGACCCAAGGATTCAATTAATTATTGGAAGCAAATCAGCAACGTAGAAAGAAGAGAAGGAAGCAAACCTAAAACGGCGATGACGGCAAAAACACAGAGAAGGGAGTGACGACGAGAACCATGGTGGCTGCGCAGTGGTTGAGTGGCGTTGTAGTAAGCAAACCTGTAACGGCAATGACGGCGAACAGCGGTGGCGGCAGCTGGTTGGAGAGTGAATGGGGGTGGTTGAGTTGGGCTCTGTGGATGAGAGTAATGGATGCCAGGTTTCTTCATCTGGGGAAAGCGAAACAAGAGTGAGGGGTGGCTTCCAGCCCCTGTGTTTTTTTTCTTCCTGTCCCAGAACGACGTCGTTCACCACCCTTTTCAAAAACCGGACGGGTCCCGGTTCGGTCCAACCTCCTGGTTCTCGGCCGGTTCTCCGGTTCTTAAGCGATTTGCTTATTTCCGGTTTCACATGCTAAACCGAGCCGCAAAAGGCGTCGGTTCGCGGTCTGACCGGTTCAACCGACCGGTCCGGTCCGATTTTCAGAACCTTGGATTAAACTAAACTATAATCTAATTTTCTCACTTCTCTCACTTTCTCTCTCTCTAAGTGCAAATTAGGGAGAAAGAGAAAGATTCATTGTGACTTCCGTTTACCCAAAAAACAACTAAGCTGTGAAATTGTCAACAAACCTTTGCTAACAAATAAACACAAAACAAAATCATTGTTCCCAAAATTGGATTATTGATTTGTACAGCGGAAGCTACATTTGTTTGTATGCTGGTGTTTATTGAAGGCACACCCAATTGGAATTTGCTCCCAAATTTTCATTTTTTTTTTTTGTGTGTGTGTGACCAATTTCAGTTCGTTGGCCTTTCACTTTCTGCATCAGAATCAAATTTGGGTTCTTCCCTTTTGACTCCTTCTCAAGCAACTCCCTTTTCTTAATTTTCTTCTTCTTCTTCTTGGTGTTTGTCAAGCTGATTGCTATTTGCTATGGTTGGTGTTGGGTTATTCCATTGGATTCTCTTTAATCAGCTTCAACGGAGAATTGGGTCGTCGAATTTGAGCTGAATTTTTTTTTCTTTTTCTTTTGATGGGGTTGAGAATTGACATGTTTGTTACTGAAAGATTGGAGCTTTGGTTGTTTAAGAGAAGGAAGGGACTAGGGATTTTATTGCAGATTGCATTTGCTTGGTGGGTTTTTCTACTGTTTCTTCACCCTGTTTCTGCTCTGAGACCCTTGAGGGAGAGAACTCGTTCTTGGGGTGATGAGGTTTCTCACTTTACTTTGCTTAACCTTGGTTTCTAATTTAATATATTGATTCTGCTGAAAATAAAATGTTTGTTCTAATTCTATTTAGAAAAGTAGTAGTTTTTAGTTATTATGCTTTGCTTCTATTATATTTGATATAAATCACAACATTGCTCTGTTGTGTCAATTTTTCCATGTAGATGAACCTAGCTAGTGAGAACACTTAATTGCCTTGCTTCTACTATACTTGTTGTCAGTTAAGTTGTGAGAGTTTGCTATACTTGATACTACAGCTTTCTGTTTTTTGTGAAAGTAGAAAGTAGAAATGCGGAGCTTGGTTTAGTGTTCTTCTGTTAAAAAGATGGAACAATGTTGTTTCGGGAAAGGGATGAAGGTGTTTGAAGTGTTGAACATTTGTAGAAAACAAATAGGTGATGATCTTAAATTGGTTGATGATGTTTGTAAGTTTCATTAACTTTGTCATTAATTAGCTTAGAGAGAGGGTTGAAGAAGCCATTTCTGACCCGGACAACGAAAGTAAGAAGCTGTATCAAAATGCTTGTTAGTTCTTACAACATGCTACAGTTTGCACTAGTATTGTGTTAATGTGCTTATATGTTATTATTGATCTGTTAAGTGGCTTTTATACGACCACTTGGATATGGACATTTTGTAAACTTTTTACTTTTTGTTCAAATAGTTATCTGCTTCCCAAATTTGTAGTGGCATACATTTTCAAACCTGTACTGGAAGTAGCACAAGCACATTGTGTCTTAAAATGAAAAAAAAAAAAACAAGTTAGATCATTTGTAGTTTTGTTTATTGTAAAGGATTACTTGTTCTATGATGTGATTTTAACGAATTTGTTAGTACCTTGAAGGGCTTTTTATTATTTCATTGTAGGACCATTACTTTGAGGTTTATTGATTTTTAACTTGCATAAACACTGGCATGTGATTAAAAATTATTTTAATTGATAAACTGTGATTTTACTATGATTGAGGAAAATCTGTTGAAAGGAGATCTAATCAATATTGGTTCTAATTAAAAACTTAGCTAACATGTATGAGGAAATACTTAACCCATTTACTAATTGATCATTGGTTCTCTCAGTGGCTTTTTACAAGAAAAGACGAGAGTGATATTGGTCCATTTTCACAATGGAACATTACAGGAACTTACAGAGGTTTGTATTCTTTAATGCTTCTGACTGTATTTGGGGTTTCTTTTTATGCTTTGGTCTGTTTTTCACATGTTTAATGTATAAAGTCTTGCTTTATTTGTATTTTGTAACTACTTGATAATTTGAACAGGTTCATTCTTTAGTAGATTACATTGCCTTTTTATGAGGACAGAACAATAGCTAAAGGCTGATTATCATTATTTTTTAAAACTAAATAAACCTATGGAATATTGTCAGTGCCTTCAAACTCTTGCTCCTAAAAGTTTAAGCTTTTAGCACATGAATGGTGGTTGTATATCTATTATGTCCACTCACCCAAAATACATGTGGTTTGTCAAATTCAAAATCCAATCACATCCAAACTAGTGTGGTTTTAATCGGTTTTGGTTTGGATTGGATTGGATGTGCGGTTTAATTTGGACCGGTTTGGATTTGAACACTCCTACTCTTTGGGGCTTTAAGCATGGTCAATGCATAGGTCTATTTTGTTTTGTGCCGAAATTCTATTTTTATTTAGGAAAATTGAAGCAACAAGAATTGAACTCTAGATGTTTTGGTTATAAAAGCTTTGATACCATGTTATGAAACTATCTTTTTGAAAAGCTTAAACTATTAGGTAAATACACATGAATGGTGGTTACATATCTAATGGTCTAGATCATGTAATTTTAATAGCTTCACCTTGAAATAGGTGTGCTATGTTTGAATAAACATACTTTATTGATTTATATTTGTAGAATGAATTTGTTACTCTTTCAGAGTTTGAGGATTTTTTATGTTGATCTCTTGAATGCAGGGACTTGGAAGTTTCTTGACACGGTAAATGGCTCTTCTAGATTTCCAGATATCAGAAAAACAAGTGGTAGCTCTGTAATTGAATTAATTAGTACCCCCACAAAGATAACCGGAGTACATTATATACAGGTGAGATGTTGAACTGTAAAGCTAATTTCATATGTCATATAGTTTCTTATTTATTGACTTATTGTACCACGTGCCATCCTTCATACAGCTAATTTATTAAACTCTATGTTGTCAGGGGGTTATTATATACCATGATGTTTTTGACAACGAATATGATGTCGGTGGTGCTCAAATCAAAGTAGAAGGTGTATATATATGGCCTTTTCGACAGCTTCGATTGGTAGCCAACAGGTTAGTTTCGTATGTATAATACCATCAAATATGTAGATCAAATTATAGTAACCCCTAGTTCACACAAATTATCATGCCTCTGTAAGGTTTAAATTCCTTTTCATTCTAGTTTTGAATTTCACTTAAATAAGTTCTTTAATACTCTGCTGTATTTACAAAGAACTACTCATAGTTAGACTAACCGGTATTATTGATAATCTGAATGTGCTTAATACTTTCTTTTGCTCCTATTGCAGTGGAAAAGAGGGAGACTCAAGTCAGGATGATGACTATATTTTATCCAATCCATATCATCTGGTAAGCATCTTTCTTGACATATCCTTGTTCTTTATTTATATTTTTCTTTTACATGCATAACCTTGATCTTTCACAAATTATATATTGGTCTCTGGCAAAAGACAATAGATTTATAATCCAAATGATAGGGAAGTAAAAAAAAAAGTATGTTTGTTGTAGTCTAAAAAGAAGATGAGGATGAAATAGAAGGGTGTCCTAGGTGCTATAATTAATAAGAAAGTGTCATTCAAGCTTAATATAAAATGGTAAAATTAAGAAGTTTTGATAAAGATTTATTATTGTTTCCCCTTTTTGGCTGCTATTGATTCTCTTTCTTTTCACTATAGTGGATTACTTAATCTAAAAATTCCTTGTACCTTCTTTTCATCTTAGCAAATACCAGTAAGCATACTTACTTGCTATATACACTGTACGCAGCTAGGGGTTTTCTCTTCTCAGGTGCTTCAAGATTCTTCACGAGATAAGATATGGAGAAGAAAGCATTGTAATTTATTTTTCATTCTAGTGTATTTTAAAGCCCCCTCTCTTCTCCTTTTGTCTGTTTATGTTGTACTATTGACTTGCTATTTTTTCCCCCTTAACGCAGCTCCAATGTATGACATGGAGAAACACTGTAATATTGAAATTTCTGCACAGGTTTCACGCTTGCCATCCTCAAAAAGTGGTACATGTGTTCTCTTATCATATGAAACATTTCTGTTCCTTTTGGTTTTTCTCTACCTCAATGTGACTTGGATGTTTCTATGTCTTCATTGATGTTTCATTCACAGCAATGATTTTTTCTTTTCTTCTATTCTTTTTATCTTCTTGGGCTCATCCTTATCTTAATAATTGTCTTATTTTACAATTTTTTTGAGTTTTTCCATTGCAACGCCAATATGAAATCCATGATCACATTAAATATTACCAATTGTTTATTGTTTATGTACATTTAGACTGACCATAGAAGAATGATATGTTTGTTACAATGTGAGTTTTCCTCATTTTTGTACTACTATCTGGGTACACTCTTGTATATTTTTGCCCCAATATTTACTGATTTGTTATATTATTTATTATAGAAGGCGAGCGTGATCGTTTTCACTTAGAAGGGTTAATGGAGAGTCCCTCTTTGGATGACGACGGGGACTGCTTCTCAGCTTTACTGTTAAATGCAACTTCTGTTAACATTGAAGTCTATTACAACAAGGCAGTGAACTATACCTTGATGGTTACTTTTGTATCCTTCAATCATGAATGTCCTACAGCTTTATGATGCATAATTTCTATTACTGTGTCTGCGTGAGCTCCTTAATGTGCATATACCAGATCTCTTTTTTGCAAGTTCTTCTATTGATTCGACAAATGGAGCATAGCAGCACTCAGTCTGTAAGAATTTACTTCATATTTTTATTTGATGCAATAGATTTGACAAATGGAAGTAATATAAAACTCTTCAATATAATGAATATATGGCTTAATGTACCAAACATTATTTATGTCATAACATCTCATAATCTTGTGAATATAATTGTAGAAAATGAATCTGATTAAGATATATCTTTACAGGGTGCTGCTAAGGTTTCAATATTAATGATTGGCCAGCAGGCGATAATGGACGCATATCTCTGCCTTTTACACCTTACTGCAGGAATACTAGTTGGTAAGTTTAACATATCTTTTTTTTTGTGGGGTCACATAATTGGGAAGAAAATAATATATATTTGTTTAAAACAAAGTTCTCATTTTTCAATCTATTGTGTTATGGTATTATCATCTTAAAATAGAGTGGGCTTGTGTAACTCTTAACCATTTCGATAATAATAGTCAGAAAGTACAGCTAATGCAGCATTAATGGTTTGTGAAACTTCATCCCATTAATTTGTAAACTGTATTCCATTCACCACTCCCCTCCCCCGCCAAAAAAAAGAAAAGACAAAGAAACAGGTCAGATTCTTAGCTGAATAATTGCTGTTGCTTCCTGACATGCAGAGTCGTTGTTTAATGCTTTTGCAACTGCCGCATTTTTCAAGTTTGTTGTGTTTTCAATATTTGAGATGAGATATCTCCTCGCCATCTGGAAGGCTAGTAGACCTTTGAGTAATGGGGAAGGCTGGGAGACAATGAGGCGTGAACTTTCAGTGTTATACAGTCGTTTCTGTAAGTAATCATAAGAATTAAATTTTGTTCGTGCAACCTGATTTTGTGTGATCTTATCATCACATTGGGTATTCCTTGGAGTCATTGATTCTATAATTTTTGTTATTTTGCTGTCTAGTGTCCTGAGCTGAACTAATTTTGCATCTGTTTATCAATCTAGACTCAATTCTATTTATTAAAAGTTTATTTTTGTTTTTGCAAAAGAAAACTATTTTGTGTTCTTGAATATATTTTGGGGATTGATTGACTTCATTTGAATAGCTCTCCAAAACGCTTGTAATAACCTTGAATTTCATAGCTTGTTTACTGTATTTCTTTCAGAGAAACATGAACCTCTGAACTTACATCATCGAGTTTTATGTTGTTTTAACCGGTGGAAAGAATTTGTTGTATGAAGAAGAGTGACTGAAATTTAACTTTCTAACTTTTGCAGATGGAATCCTGTTGGGAGGCATTCTTTTGATGTACGAGTTCCATCATTATTTAAGACCAATTCTTCTTCTTATATACTCTTTTTGGATACCTCAAATAATCACCAATGTTATTCGCGATTCACGCAAGCCATTGCATCCTCACTATATCTTAGGGATAACCATTACTCGGTTAGCAATTCCCTTATATGTTTTTGGTTGCCCTAACAATTTCATGCGCATAGAATCAGATAAGAGCTGGTGTGTTTGTTTGGCTGCATTTATTGGGCTTCAAGCCACAGTTCTTCTTCTTCAGCATTATCTTGGGTCTCGATGGTTCATTCCTCGTCAGGTTAGGCTCAACCGTCTTTTTATTACTTTTCAGCTACTTAAGCATTGAAATAACTTCTTCCTACTCTCTTGAATTAGTTGAATGTGATTGTATTTAATTGCATGTGATTATTTTAAGCATTAACCAAGATTTAGATACTCTCACATTTCCTTTCTATAGATAGATTTAGATACTCTCACATTTTACAGCCTACTAGTTCTCTTTTTCTGAATTTGCAAAATTTGCATGAACGATTCTCTCCGCATCATAGTATATCTATATGATTCACAGATACTGCCTGAGAAATATAGCTACTATAGGAGGTTTGATCAAGATACAAGACATGCTTTGGACTGTGTGATTTGCATGACCTCCATTGATCTTACTCAACGGTCTAATGACTGCATGGTATGTCAATATTACAACCTTTGCATTTTTAAAGTTCATAATCTGGATTGAACTCTAATGCACAGCTCCCTCACACAGGTGACACCTTGTGATCATTTCTTCCACTCTGGTTGTTTGCAAAGATGGATGGATATAAAGATGGAGTGCCCAACTTGCCGGCGCTCTCTTCCACCGGCATAGAGAGACTTTTCGGTATATGTCCATAGGATCAACTGACCCCGCGGCTCATCTTCGTATTTTTTGGCATTATATGGTTAATGGCATCCAAGTTTTACATTGTTTTACTTCAAAATTCAAGCATTACAGGAGAGAAATGAAATCACACGGGTCTGGTTACCCTTTTTCTTATGATATTGATGACTGGGGGTTTCAAACCTCAAATAGAAACAATTTACTTCCAGATACTGTGTTTTCTGTACATAATATGGGGAAGCAATTTACACAATTGTAATATTTTTTTCCCACACAGAAAGTATGCCTTTTTTTGTTTTGTTTTGGTTGCGTTAAAGTTAGAATTGCAGTCTTAAATTTTAAAAATTGAAATTATAATGCAAAAGTGCAGCATTATATTCCTTTGTGAACAAGTTGAGTTCTGACTGTCCAAACAATTCCCATTGTTGATTTTTTAAAATTTTATTTATTTATTTATTTGCGTTGTATACTTGTATTAACTATTGAGTCATAAAGTAATAAAAAATGTTTATATTTTTTATTTTATGATTTGCTTGCATAATTGCATTCTCACCATAAGTTCCCATGTGCTTAACAGTTAACAACACCAAATCACGTTGGATACCCACTTTTTAAATAATTATTATCCAAGCATTTAAGAAAAAAGGTTGAATCAAATGCACTCATGAAATGTCTAAGAAAAAATATTGCACTTATGAAACATACGATGCTCTTGACAACATACAATGTTAATCTATAGATAATTACAGTGTCATTTATTTCTTTTAATCATTTTATTAAAAAAATGACTTTTTGGGGGGAAAAAACATTGTTTAGCACTTTGCCAGTTTAGCTTGCTGAGTGCTGACCATGCTCCCTAAAAAGGAAGAAATTTTATCACCAAAAAAATCTGGAGAAAACGAAGAAATTGAGACCAGGTAGTACAAATTTGAACAGAGAAAACAAAAGCAATTTTCACTAGAGAGCAACACATTGCAACCAAGCATCAAGCAAAACAGCGGTCTCCAATTATTTCAACCCAATGGTCGAACTGAAAAAAAAAAACTAGACGAATTATAAGATCCGGAAACATAACAAATAATTTAAAATGAAGTCTGCGAAAACTATGATTTCTAAATACCGAGTCCCTATCTTGGGAGGAACCTCAACCACAATCTTTTCTTCATCCAAGTTATTCAATGCATAGGAAAACCAACACAGTTGCTCCATATAGTAATTTTCATCATTATCTGTATATTATTAGCCTCCACCAGATCCGTACTTCTTTCCGAATACGATCAGCTGTAGCTTATCATAACCAGCAAGCACTCCGGCACCTGCCACAGCACGTAGTATATTCGCACCGGCACCTTTGAAGAGTGACTTGGTACCCTCTTTAGCAACGATCTGGTTGAATGCATCCAACGAGCTTTTGTATTTCACAGCTTCCCCAGATGTCATCATCATTCTTCTACGCACAGTATCAATGGGGTAAGAGGCCAACCCAGCACCTATTG
>JASCZI010120832.1:0-32133 GCA_036250425.1 Stylosanthes scabra
AGGGGAGCATGAACAAAAGTTAAGTGTGGCAGAGATGAAGATGTTGAGATGGATGAGTGGCCACACGAGATTGGATAAAATAAGGAATAAAGATATAAGAGAGAGGATTGGAGTAGCACCTATTATTGAAAAGGTGGTGGAATCGCGTCTGAGGTGGTTTGGACATGTGGGAAGAAGGCCAACAGATCACCCAGTTAGGAGGGTGGATCTAATGGAATATGGACAAGGAGTGAGAGGGAGAGAAAGACCTAAGCAGACCATCCATGAGGTGGTTAAACGAGACCTAAACGTCAACGGTCTATCTGTAGACATGATACATGATAGAGCACAATGGCGTCGTTTGATCCATGTAACCGACCCCACCTAGTGGGATAAGGCTTTGTTGTTGTTGTTGTTGTATTTTTTTTAGTTAACTCTAATATGAAATACAGTAAACAGTATTACCTTGGATTTAGACCAAGGTTCTGAAAACCGGACCAGTCATTAAACCGTTCAAGTTACCGGTTATAGGTTTTACAGGTCTAACCAGTTTGACCATAGGTTCAACTGAAAAATCGTTTTATAATAAAATAATATATAAATAAAATTATATAAAATAAAAAGACAAAAATGCAAAATTTAATCTCACTCATAAAACACATAAAACCAGAATATAGAGTAATTTTGACTTAAAAGAAAATTTAAGCAACAATTAGAGTAATTTTGTCAATAACAGAAACCACAGCAGCAACAACACTACTCTTTTAGACTAATTTTCAAATAAGTAACAACTAACCACAACAACGAAATTAATTTCATAAAAGAAATAAAGGCAGAATTTTGAATCAGTAACAACAACAACATTCAATTTGAATTTTTTTTCTAAAGAAGACAGAATTAATTTCAATTTCGAATCAGTAACAACAGCAACATTCAAATTAATTTCATAAGTAAAATAAATAAATAAAAAATGGAAGAAGCAGCAGCAAGCAAGGGAGGGTTCTTCCTTACTCTCAAGTGACAAGGCGAGGAAGACGGAGACGACGGGAAGACGATGGAGCCCCGGCGGCGACGGAAACGCGGCGGAGACGTAGGGCACGATGCGATGAACGACGACGACTAAGGAGAGGACAAGAAGAAGAAGCAACAGGTGAGGGTTCTCTTCTACCTTGCGAGGACGACGGCGGAGAGCACAGGGACGCCGGAGAGGTCAGCGACGGACAGAGAACATAACGACGACGTCAAGGGAGAGGAGAGAACGACGAGACAGGGGCGACGCGGCAAAGAAGGTGAGCCTCCGGCAGCGACGGAGATGCGGCGGCGACGAAGGTGGGTTTGGGTGCTGTCTAGGGTTTGTGAATTGCGAGTGAGACTTGAGTTGGGAGACCTCTGATCTACAAGAGCTCGATTTAAGTTGGTTTTTTTTTTTTGGCAAAACGATGTCGTATCTGGCCCATAGGTGAAAACCGGTCGGGTCCCGATTCGGTCCAACCGTCAGGAAACCGGCCGGTTCTACGGTTCGCCAACGATTATTACACAGGCGGTTCCAGGAAGTGAACCGAGCCGTTATTGGTAGCGTTCCCGGTCGGACCGGTTCAGCCGGCTGATCCGGTCCGTTACAGAACATTGATTTTCCCCAATATATAGGAGTTTTTTTGGTCACCAGGGACTGTACGAGGGTTTTTTGGGCCGTAAATGTTGGAGAATTTTTTTGGACATAATAGGAGTGTTTGTTTAAGCTATTTTAAGCCTTAGCCTCTATTTTACCAACAAGACACCTGTCTAACAAAAATTGATCTTGCTATTAAATATGGGCTAGGCTCTTTTAATTTCTACTTTCCAAAGAGTATGTAGATAAATACCCTGAATACCAAAAAAAATATGTAGATAAATACCCTAAACCAATACCAAAAACAAAAATGCTCCAATACGCTTTTTTTTTTTTTTTTTTAAATGAACTAATATTTGCCTCTTAATGAGCTATACCGGGATTTTAATACTTAATGTGAAATATAGAGTTAATACAAAAAAATGAAATATAGAGCACTGTGGGTGAGTGTATAATGTGCCTGTGTTATTTATAATACTTAGAATTAAAAACTCGAAATTGGATTTTATCTCACTAATCTGATTGCTCCTTAAAAAGTAACTCAGTCACTAATCATACAAATATGAAATATATGATTCAATTCCAATCCATTCCTTTTAGTTATTTGAATGTAAAATGACACACAACTACCTACTAATAATTACAAGAGAGACGTAACAATCAAAGACACAGTAATGAAAGGTACAGTACAGAAAATTCTACTTTTAAGTACAAAAATCCAAAATAGCAATTCAAAGAGTGCATCACACTTAATTACGATTCAATTATGAGCCTATACACGTGCACCTTTTATTAATCAAACTTGTAAATTTTATTTATAAAAACACAAACTATATTAGTCACGGTTTGATTGAAGATTGGTTTCCCTTAACCACTGTGACTGGGCAAGAAGCATTTGTCACCACATACTTGCTTACACTGCCCATCAAAACCCTGCAACAAAAGAGCAAGTAAATTTGTTCAAGTTAGCACTTTGAATTCAATCTCAAATTCATTAAAAAGTATTTAGTAACTAGCAAGTTTACCTTTTAATGGGACCTAATCCCCTGCTTCCAATAACTAAAGAATTGAGATGAAGATCTTCCACAGCACTACACAACTTCTCCCTTGGATCTCCCCAGTACACCTTAAACATACCCTTTACCTGTTTCAACAAAAACCAAAAATAATAAAACCAGTAATTAAAACTGCTCTAATTTAATTACCATGCTATATAGTAGTTGTTAAAATAAATAAATAAATAATAGATAAATTAAGTACCCCTTTGGTCCTTGAGAGTGTGTCAAGTATATCTATGACTTCAGGATCCCTAGCAATCCCATATTGCTTTGTGAAATTCATCTCCCTGAATTCCTCCAGAGGCACCAAAGCTAAGGGGAAAAAAAAACACACACACACAGAGATGTGAACCTAAATTATTTAAATAAAGACAATTTTAACTATAAAAATTACAAACTAACGATCTATTTATTTTAGGTATAAATATAAGTGTATACACATTTATACATCCATTCATGTGTTTTGATATTTTATAAGTTTACGCATCAAATACAAAAATAATAAAATCTAACACATAAATTTTAAACAAAAAATAAAATTTAGCATAGAAAATTTAAGTCACAATAAAAAAATAAAAATTATTTTTATTGGGATAGATGTATGAATTTTGTTATCTTATTTTAGATAGTTTTATCAAACTAATGCAATCTTTAAAGGATACAGAATTAGTGATTATAGTACTTACGCGAACCAGTGTCCTGAAAGAGATCCTTTCTGGTGTGATCAGCTTGCGGAGGCTGAACATTGATCAAAATGATTCGATCATGTTTGTCTACGAGATTATCAACAGCCCATTTGAGTGCTAACTTGCTTGTTGGAGAGAAATCCATGGCTATTCCAACGGTTCTTAATGATGCCTTTGCCATTATGAATTATGATATGATATGATGTACTCTCTAATTCAATTTGCTTAATTGCTGAGCTTGGTGGTTACAGCTCAAAGGTTGTGATCCTTCTTGTGAATATATAGAGAGGAGGGTTGGGGTGTGATGTGTTTGTATGTGTTAATTTGGCGGCTAAGCTAATGGTTTTGGAAGAGACAGAGTAATGCAAAGAAATGAAAATAAGAATCTTCTTGAAAGCGCTAGAGAAATTAAAGTGTGGATGGATATATACTTAACACTGAAATACAGGTTGTTCATTGTCTTCTTTACTTATTCTCTATCAAGATGATTCTACAGTTTCAGACAAGGGGGGAAATTAAATCAATATATATTATTCCACTCTTAAAATAAAATAAAAAAAAACTCACGCGTAGATTTTTTCATACTAAATTTATTGAAGAGAGAATCGTAAAAAATTAAATATGTTTGATTAAATTGTGATTTAATAATTTTTAATTATTAACTTCACATAAAATTAACTATATGTAAATTTTTATCTTAAAATAATTAATTTTTTTAAAGATTGTAAAGTTAATATATATATATATAGATTGTGTGCATAAATTAGATTTTTAATGGATAGACAAAATAAAAACATCAGTTAACTTAAAATGAATGAATGAAATAAAATTTTAACTTTCTATTAATTGCCACAATACTACTTTTTTTAAAAATTTAAATTAATAAAAATCGATATATTTATATATCTAATATGCCATATTATATAAGAATTAAATTTTATTTTAATTTAAAATTCAACAAAAAAATCTAACACTAAATTTTGATACAATAAAAGCAAACACTAATATTAACGTGACATTTTATTGGATCCAAAACGAAAGCTTGCTCTCATCACAAAAGATTTATCATTTATCATCATTTATAGAAAGAAAGGGTAGTGAAAAGGGCATAAAGATGAGAAAGACAGAGACAGTGTTTGTGTAACCTTCGAGCTAACACAGAAAAACGCACAAGTGTACGCCAATTCATTACTTTTCTTTCTAATTTCTCATGGAATACCTTCTAATCGCTTTCACTTATTAATTTTATTAAATTAATTATTAAATAGCTTACAAAACATACATTTTCCTTAAAAACCAGTTATTGTTGTTCTATTTTGAGACCACATATATACAGATGCTGAGAAACGAGAATAAAGCAAGAGAAGTAGAAAGTTTTAACAAAGCCACAAAGAATAAACACCTTTTGCAACTTGCCTTTCACTTATACTCATTTTATATGGTAAAAAAGAAAACAAAGTTTTTACTTTTTAGACAAACTATTAATTTTAATATTATATATATGTCATCATCATCATGAATATAACTTAGCTTCTTGAATAATCAAGTTTACCCTTTTGATCAAAGATCCATCCAAAAATGAAACCACTTAAACAATAATAATACAAGTGGATTACAGCTTGAGAGGAATTTTGGTTATGATCTGCATATATATATATGGTTTTCTGTAGTTTCCAGAATGATGTAACTTTAATTAAAACCAGCAGCTATAAGATTCGTTATTATAACAAAAGCAGTAGGGATACATTTAATTTGTGAATCAGACAAAAAGAATAATATCAGATTCTGATTGGGAATTATATGTATGTATATTGATATTGATATAGATATAGCAATCCTAAGTAAAATGTTTTAATATTTTATTTGTTTTTCATTTGGGCTAAAATTAGCCACAAATTGAAACAGTATCATCATGTTCACGCTCTTGCATTGTATATATGATGAGTGCAATTGGCATAGTTTATCCGAGTTCAAATATGCATAGAAAAACTTATATATGTTAATATTTGTGTCACTCTCATAATCAATACAAGAAAGAAAAAATAAATACCAACACTATCATATTTTGTTTGTTACTAATTACTAATATAGTACCCTAAGTTTTTCATTTATTGCCACAGATGATTTAAAAAGAAGTTGAACACCATCATAGTTTCATTATTTTGGATGGTGAGGTAAATCCAATCATTCCAGAAACCATTTTTGGCAAGCCATTATATCTTCCTCAACAATATATTTTTCTTTTATCATCATCAAATCAAAGTAATTATTGTTAATTTCTCCCTCAAAGGTATTAAACTGCATGACTGCACTAAGTTATGAAGAAAGGGAAGAGAGAATATTGTTGACAAGTTTAAAAATCTTGGGCAGAATGTAAGAATTGAATTCTTTACAACTATCTCTAACTAACCCTTAGTATTCCCTTACAAGCTCTTATGTTTACCTTTGTTTTATTTTCGATTTAGTTATTATATTAAGGTTATGTTAATAAAAAAAATTTATTTTAAAATGTACAAAAAGTATATTGAAATTTTAAATTTTAATTTTTTCTATTAAGAGTTTTTATTATGGTTTTACATGCTATCCTTCAACTCATGAGATCGAGAATTAATCCGTAATAGATCTAAGTTCTATTTAATAAATATAAATAATATTTTTATAGTTGTTTAACTTTAGGGTAATGTTAGTTAATTTTTTTTCTTTTAATAACATCCATTAATACTTGATAATTGATATTGGAGTCCCCATTGCATAAATGGGCTAGCTTTAATTTCCCTCTATTCTCAATGTTTTTAATAACTACAAGTTTCACATTCTTCAATTGCTTATTTCATAAGCATAATTATATCAATAATTATATACAACCAAGTGATTTTGTTAACAAAGTCTAATCAAGCTTCATCCACACGCGCGTCCCTCTTTTATTCCTGCATTTTTTGTCTTCTCTTCAGCATGTTAAGAAGAAGACGACGATGGCAATGAGGACAGCGACGACGACGATGATGGCGGCGGCAGTGACAACGACAACAAGACCATGATGACAGTGGCAACGACAACGACGATGACAGTGGCAAGAAGATGAAGAGAAAGAAGGAGGAGGAGGATGAGGAGGAAGATGAATAGCAGCAGCAGAATGAGGAGGAGGAGGAGGATGAGGATGAGGAGAAGAAGACTAAAATATTAATTTGTTTGTTTTGACATTGTAATCGTATAAATGTAAATGAATATGAATCAATGTAAATCAATATTGACTTTGAAACAATGTAAGTTTTGTTGAAAATCCAATTCAGTTTTTATATATGAAAATATGTTTCTGTTTCAATTCAAAATCCGTTTCTACTTTAATTCAAAATCCGTTTCTATTTTCATGAAAATTCAATTTAGTTTTTATATGAGAATCCATTTCTGTTTCAATTCAAAATCCATTTATGTTTTCATTCAAAATCTGTTTCTATTTTCGTGACCCAAAGTCACGCTTAGACCATAGGAATTTCCATTGAATCAATTCGACGGTAACGGTTCCAATGACTAAAAAAACATCTTTTTTAATTAGCGTCAACCAAAATTCCACGGTAATTAAGTCTTTTATTTACTGTCGGATTAATTTCACGGTAAATCCAACGGTAATTAACGCGCTAAAAAATTTAATTTTTTGCGCCAATATTTCCATCAGATTTAGCATCGAAACATCATATTCGATGGTAAATTTTTGTATTTTTAGAATTACATTGTTAGCGTCAAAATTTTCCACGGTAATTCCCACAGTATTACCGTGGAAATTATTTCAATGGAAAATCCCACACTAACTCGCGTGTTTCTAGTAGTGTGAACAACATCCCATTGGAGATAAACAAGACCACACCTAGGCGTAGGTTCATCACCAAATCCGTTTCTATTTGCATGAAAATTCGTTTATGTTTTTCATGCAAATCCGTTTCTATTTTCGTGAAAATCCAATTCAATTTTTATATGAAAATCCGTTTCTGTTTTATATGAAAATCTCTTTCTATTTTTCATGAAAATTCGTTTATGTTTTCTTGAAAATCCAATTCATTTTTAATTCAAAATCTGTTTCTGTTCATCTTCAAAATCTGTTTCTGTTTTTCTAGAATATCCAATTCAATTTTTCATCATCAACAACAACAACAACGACGACAACAAGAACAACGTAACAATTGAGGAGGAGGATGAGGAGGAAGAAGAAGAGGACGAAAAAGAGGAAGAAGAAAAAGGCGGTAGCGACGACAACGACAATAATGGAGCCATGGAGACGGCAGAGACGACAACGACAATAATGGTGGCGGCAACAACAACAACGACAATGATGACGACGACAACAATGAGGAGGATGAGGCGCTACAGCAGAAACGAGAAGGAGTTGCTGAGAAGCACCCATGTTTTCGCTTTTTCAGATTTTGGGTGAGTTGTGCGTATAACGCACGCACAGAGTGCATAAAAATTATTTTGTTGGACTTGATTGAGATAAATATTTAGATGTGTAGTGAGACTGTAATTATATATTATTCTTACCTCTAGCTAGTTTTATTATTATTATTAATATTCGTACTGACGACGAAGGGAGAGGTTCCATTAAATCATTGGAACGATCGAAATATTAATGAAACACATGTGGAGTTGCTTCATGGTTTATATCGAATAATATTCAATATTATATATATTTTTTTGGTAAGGATAATATTCAATACTTATTAATTAGACAGATGATAGCTAGATTCGTGTAAGTCCAGTACGTAGTGGATCTTGTTTAGTTGTTTTTCACGTCAATGTTGGAACTGGTTTCATTCCACCCTATGGAATTTTCAAGTAAATTCAATTCAAACATGAGTATTCATAAGAACATTAAGAGTGGAAAATTTTGATAGAAAGTGTAAATTAAATTTATTAAATTTTCTATGCATGGTTCAATTTAAACAATTTTTTTTCAAATATTTCATTAAGGATAACTCAGTTAAATATTTATCCAATTCAAATATATAGTTAATAAACACTATCGTTACGAAGACAATGTTCATCTCAAATATATAGTTAATAAACACAATCTTACACTTTTTTTAGTGATCCTTTTAAAAAATTTGACGTTGCTACATCTTCTTTTACATATATGCCGACTCTAAAATTTGAATCTAAAGCTAGACACTCAAGTAACTCAAGTTATTTATCAATCGTGTTAGGTACTTGGATTAGTCATTATTATTGTTAGGGGGAGACCAAAACAAAAATAAATAAATAAATACATATGAACCATGAAGCCTTCTTTTAAGTTGGCCTATTTTCACCAAGAAAAATTGAAAAGCAAGTTGGCCAATTTTAAGAGTGGAGTAAACAAGTTAGTTGGTCCATGCCCAACACATGAACACAAACCACGTAGATGGACCACTTTCCAATCTAATTTTCAGCTTAAATCTCTCTTTTTTTCTACTTATGTATAACAAGAAAATTATAATCATATTCCTAGCACAAGTGATAAGTAACTTGAGTTGTTTAAGTGTTTAATCTCAAATATAAATTTTGGGATGATATATATATAAAAGAAAATATGGTTACATTAAATTTCCCAAAAAGAACATTCAATAAGATGTAATAGATTAATTTGAACAATTAATACCATTTAAAAATTAACATAAGACATTTTAAATAAGACTAAATTAGAATTTGGCTAAAAAGTCAGAGCTTTATGATGTACTAATTTGCCTCCCATCAATGCAATGAAGTATTACCAAACTCGCACTCTTTCACAAACATAAAAGAATACCAAACTTTTGACTTTAAATAACCTTTGATCCAAGGGAATTATTACATAGGCATTACTCATGTTTACTTTAGATATAAGTTGTGTTACATACTTATTAGAATATATTAGTCATTGGAAATACTAGATAAATTTCCAAGCATATACTGAAAAGATTTTCTGAAAAAAAAAGTAGATTGTTCATACCAATTTAATGAAGTTATAGGCCTGTCAAAAAAAAAATGAAGTTATAGGCATACCTACGTTTTTTTTTAAAAAAATATTTACACATGCTCGAATAATATTGGCCATAATAATACTCACATTAATAGCAAGAATTATCTTCGTAGAATATGTGGGTTGTATGTCTCATCACCATTTATGTTCATAATATTTGGAAATATAATAAGAATTTAATTTTCATGCCTAATTAGTGAAAAAAAAATTTACACAAATATTTAATTATGTATTATCACTTCAGCAAAAATAATTAATTCTCAAATTTATTATTTCTAAAATCATATAAATATATAAATAAATATAATTGGATGAATGTATAAAAATTTTTACATTTTCAATGCATTAAAATTCATATAATAATGAGTACTCCTAAATGTTATTAATAAACTACTAAATATGCACCCAGAATATTATTTCGAAGAAGAAAATACCTACAAAAAGAACACGTATGAACATGATTATTTTTAAGGGGAAAAATAAATCATATTTTCAAATGACTTGGTTAAATAAAAAAAAAAAGGACAAACTCATTCTTTTAGGTAGATTTGTTATATAGAGTATAGACCAAGACTTTTGAAGATGTAGCATGAATTTATGATTTTATATACACTTATATTTGTGTATATTTATAGATATTAGTTCATACATGTTTTCAATCAAATAAACCACTATCAAAACACTTAAATTTATCATAATAGAAAAATAAAATAATCTATAAGATATGCCTAATTTTTATTTTTGACTAATTTATTATTAAAATTTTCTAAATATGCAAATCAGGCAAATCCAAAAAAATTACTCTGAAAAGACCAAAAAATATGTAATATAAAATAAAATTTACAAATAACTTAGTTTATATCATCTATAATATATTAAAAAATATAAAATTATACACAATAAATTTTCATATCAAAAAATTCCAACTTTTGAGAATTTTATCCGATTGAAGAGTGATTTTGCAATATATATATATATGGGTCTTAGATATGAATAATATTTAAGTTAGATTTATTTTAGATATTATTACTTTTCTTTTGGTCATTAAAAAAAAATAATATTTGAATTAAGTTTTTTTTTATACTAAACTGAATATTAAAGTGTTTAATAATTTAGTTATTAGTGTAAGATTATTTTTTAAATATAAAATAAAATTATATAATATATAGCAACTTTTATATTAATTGATTTTTTAAAATATTGTGACAAAGCCTATGCTAGTCCCCTCTATATCTCTCCCTGCAGGTAACATAATTCTTTTTCATAGAAAATTTTATCCTAAAAAAATTTGTCTGTAGTTCTTTCGTGTTAGTAGAAATAATCTTTCAAAAATATATTTGTTACTTCACTCAAACTGAAGCTCAAGATAATTTAATAAAGTAGTATGAATAAAAATTAAACAAATCCATTTAAGAAATTATTCATTGACCCAAAAGATGACATCTATTGAATTGAATTTAGATCTTAAAACCAAGAAAAGAAAAAGAAAACAAGAAATCTTGTCTTGCATTGGGACATGAACCTTAATCAAATCGACATGAAAATCACAGCATCAGATAGGAACAGGAGGAGTAGAGTCAAGAACATGATGTCATTTCTCATTGTCACACCTTTGTTAGGCACGTCAATGTAATCATTCGCCTTTTACCTCTCACCATTCACCAAGACGATTCATTTCTCCAATTTTCAACTCCATTGAAAGCTACCATCATTCATTTCCATATATTTATACATGTATTAAGACACTGCAAATTCAAATCTTATTATATTTGTCCTCTTGTGTTTGAAGGAAGTAACGTGGAAATTACTCTGGTCTGTTATTTCTGATCCAGTTTTCTGCACACTCTCATGCACATAGGAAGAAGAGCTAGAACCCTTTTGCATTGAAAGGTTCTTTCTTCTTCTTCTTGATGGGAAAGTCAACGGTTTATTTGGGTGGAGGAGTGTGCATTGTGATGATTCTGTGGCTCTGCTGCATAAGAAATGTGACATCTGATGCATCAGATCACCGTTACAAACAAGGAGATTCAGTCCCCTTTTATGCCAACAAGGTGGGACCCTTTCACAATCCCAGGTCAGATTCCTCAATCTGCTACCTTCACTTGTTATGCTTTCATTATGCAGCAATCCCAATCCACCTGAAAAAATGTTCTTTTTTTATTGGGTTGTTCTGATTTCAATGTGTGTAATGAAGATTCAGTACCTGTTTCATTCTTATGCTTTGCAAGAGTAGCATTGTACATGTCAAATAGTGATATAGGTTTTTGAAAAAGGAGAAAAACAAAATGAAAAAATGTTAGTTATTTGGTTGAGTGTCAAATTTGGAAACTGGAGGCAGTGTTCACTTGCAATAATGGAGAAAGCATTAAGCTATCATGAATTTTTTTCCTCACCATATTCTGACTTTATGAATTCCTTTTGTTTTCTGATTCCACAGTGAGACATACAGATATTTTGATCTTCCTTTTTGCTCACCAGGTTAGTTTGCTGTTGTCATTCTTCATTTTCTTCACAATAGTCTCTCTAAAAATAAATAATTGTGGTGGTTGTAGCTAATGTTGAAGAAAAGAAGGAAGATCTTGGTGAAGTTTTGAATGGGGATAGACTAGTTGTTGCTCCTTTCAAAATGGATTTCCAAATTGATCAAAATCCAAAGAGTATTTGCAAGAAGTTGCTGACAAGAGCAGAGGTTGCGCAGTTCCGAGCCGCCATCTTGAAGGACTACTTCTTCCAAATGTACTATGATGACTTGCCAATATGGGGCTTCCTTGGAAGATTTGAAAACAATGATCAAGACGACACGGCTGGCGCAAAAGTCTATCTTTTCAGGCACACTCATTTTGAGATCCTTTACAACAAGGATCGAGTCATAGATGTTTTCGTCCGGAACGATCCGGATGAAGTTGTGAGCTTGACAGAAGATAGAGAGGTACATGTGGACTTCACATATTCTGTGGAATGGATTCCAACTGATATGACTTTTGAGAAGAGGCTGGAGAAATACTCACAAGCATCATTGATGCTTCTCAACATGGAAATCCATTGGTTTTCTATCATCAATTCTTGTGCAGCTGTACTCCTCTTGACTGGATTACTTGCCACAATCCTCATGAAAGTCCTTAAGAATGATTTTTTGAAGTAAGATTTATTCTCCACTCGCTAATCTCTCCTTTGTCTTATCTCGTTGACTTAAACTTTTTAGGACTTGTTTAGTAACTGTCTCACAGGACAGAAATATACAGATACTAATAAGAGATACGAAATTGCTTGGGAAACAAGATATACATAGAAATAGGCAAATTATCTCTAAGATCAAGTTTGTCATATATTGTATAGAACTCATTGTATTCTCAATTTCAAACATGACAGGTTCACACATGATGAGGAGGCAGTGAATGACCAAGAGGGTAGTGGATGGAAGTATATACATGGTGATGTTTTCAGATATCCAATTCATAAGTCCTTGTTTGCAGCAGCAACTGGAATAGGCACCCAGCTATTGGCACTGTGAGTTATCCTCCACTCATGAAATTATGTCTCTTAAAATGAGTTTCATGTCTCAGCACTTTATTGTTCAGCTCTTCTGTGACCATCTATCTTTGATGGTGTTTTCAGTTCAATCTTCATCTTTATGCTTGCTCTAGTTGGTGTTTTCTATCCATACAATAGGGGAGCTTTGATTACTGCACTGGTAATCATATACGCGCTAACATCAGGCATCGCCGGCTACTCTGCAGCGTCCTTCTATTACATGATTGAAGGGAAAAAATGGGTACATTCTCACTCAGACAACATATACCTCTAGTACTTACTCCTTAGTTCAGTGATCATATTATAGAAGCTCAAGTTAGGAGAATGAATCAAATAGAGGATACTCCTATAGCTAGTGGTAAAGGATAACCCGAGATAACTTTAGAAGATGTTTACATGGCTTTGAAATTACTAGGTAGAATTTAGAATTGGCAAGCCTTAGAAACTATTGATGGTGTGCTGCAGAAATCACAAACCAAAATGTATACTTATGAAGTTTTGATTTGTTGTTCTTGCCAGATGAAAATTATGGTATTGACCGGAAGTTTGTTCTCAGGACCATTATTCTTGACATTCTGCTTTCTTAACACTGTTGCAATTGCCTATAGCTCCACTGCAGCACTACCATTTGGAACAATTGTGGTTATTTTCCTCTTATGGACACTAGTAACCTCACCTTTACTAGTTGTGGGAGGGATTGCTGGCCGGAATAGCAGACCGGAGTTCCAAACTCCTTGTCGCACGAACAAGTATCCAAGGGAGATCCCTCAACTACCTTGGTACCGCAGAACGCTTCCTCAAATGGCAATGGCAGGGTTCTTGCCCTTCAGTGCCATCTACATTGAACTCTACTACATATTTGTCAGTGTTTGGGGTCACCAGATACACACAGTATACAGCATTCTGTTTATTGTGTTCATCATTCTCTTGATTGTCACTGCTTTCATTACTGTGGCATTGACATACTTTCAGCTTGCTGCTGAGGACCATCAATGGTGGTGGAGGTATGTGTTTTGCAATATCAAATTTTCTCACCATTTTCTTTGCTTGCCTACTCATAGAAGCAATTCATGTCCCTTCTTGCATGAAAAATTAGGTCCTTTCTCTGTGGTGGATCAACTGGCTTGTTCATATATGGGTACTGCATATATTTCTACAATGCAAGATCTGATATGTTTGGTTTCATGCAAACCTCTTTCTTTTTTGGCTACATGGCTTGCATTTGCTATGGTTTCTTCATCATGCTCGGAACTGTTGGTTTCCGCGCTGCGTTATTCTTTGTCCGTCACATATACCGATCTATCAAGTGTGAATAGACAGAAGCTCACTGCCATCAGCCAGAGGCTTTGGTTCTTTGTTGTAGTATACAGAAAAAAGAAAAAGAAAAAGATGATCTCTTCTCTTTGCTGCTAATGGCTAACCAAAGAATTTCATGGACAAGATAGCAAGGCCTTGAGGTGCTTCACATAACTACTCAATCCCATATACATATCAGCAATTTAGATAATCTGATAGAGCATGCATAAATGTAGTTTCATAATTTTTCTTTTGTAACCCCACACTTTTTTTGGGAATACTCACATGAAGACACTGTGAACCGTTAGATAAGTTAATATTTTTTGACAGAATCACCTAACAGTTTATAATATAATCTTCGTACGAGGATGTTCATGTGAGTATCTCCCCCTTCCTTTTTGGGGGTTAATACATAACCCTACGGAATATAGAAGAATAGCTTGCATACTTATTATAGTTTTCAAGTTTCTGAAAGCTGATAGCTTTGAGCCTTGATGATTTGAATCCTTCTTCAGCATTCAATATACTAATACAAATAGAGTTCAATATCTAACACCTTATAACTTGGCCTTCTGTTCAGTTGCGTGTTCTTATTTTTATCAGGAACTTTCGGTGTACATTTTAGCTCAAGTGTTCAACAGTTTCAACAAACTAGGAAGATACGTAAGACCTGTAATTTTCTATACCTTTCTAAAAAGGCATAGAAAAGAATCAAAATCAACAAACATGGTAAATATAGAGTCACTGGCTCAACAAACCAAACAAGATTTCTTGACTATGCTGTGCCTAAATATCTGGGCATCATGTTTTCAAAAGAACAAGCAACATAATCAAAGGTATAAAATATAATACACTATAAATTCTTGCCAACGAGGAGGCTCTACACCGTCAATTGCATCTTCGCTAGCAATTTTCCTTACAATGAGCATGAATCTGAAGCCTCTAGAATGAAATGTAAAATATTGACGTTATCATTATACGACAGTAAGATGCAGTTTTTCAACTAATCAAAAGAAACAGTAGTTCCGGACTACATGGAATGATCTTTGGTCTGAAACTTGCTATTACAGAACATGAAATTAAATGTAACAGGAACAAATTTAGTATACATGATCTATATGATCCCATAATCAATTATAACAGTTGTCAACCAAGAGAGACAGACACAAACGAAAAGATCCCATACAAGCAATTCCATGGTGCCTATCAAGTATCAATACCTCCAATTCGAACCACCAAGCCGAATAACCTCTTCACCCCCATTATCCCTTCTAGGGATACGTTCCACGTTGGCATCTCCTTTATTATCACCTAAATCACCATACATATCTTTAAGTTTAGCTAGATTACTGGATGCAGAAGCCTTCTTGCCTCCATCTCTCTGTGGACTAGACCGTGAGTCAAACCGTGCAGTGCCAGCTTGCAAGCTCTGACTTCCACTCCTGCTCCTACTTCTACTCCGACTCCTGCTCCTACTACGATGACGCCTACTGCCATTGTCATAATCCCGACTGCCTTCCCTCTCAGGATGCCAAGACCTCCTATCGTAATCGTAACTCCGGTCTCTATCTCTTTCCCGATCCCTATCCCTCTTGTGTCTGTCCCTCTCATAATCTCTATCCCGATCCCGGTATCTTTCACGATCCCGCTCCCGATCCAAGTCCCTGCTCCTATCTCGGTCACGATATCTGTCCCTATCACGCTCACGATCCCTGTCCCTATCACGTTCACGATCCCTGTCCCTTTCTCGGTCTCGATCCCTGTCCCTGGACCTTGAACGGTCCTGGTCCCTATCTGAATATTCACGACTCTGGCTGCGAGATCTTCTTATGTCATCACTGCCATTTCTTTCATGAGGAGCAGGTACAGTACGGCGGATAGGTGAAGAATCCCTTGTGGAGGCACGATGTGGTGCACGCTGCCCAAAAGACACTGACAGAGCTGCTTTCACAGAAGGTGGTCGACGGGCAGTATCATCAGACCCATGACGGGTAGTTTCACCTGTTGAACCAGAATGTGTGGTAGGTAGCTTCAACTTTTCAAGATTAGTCGTGACCTGCCTCAGTACGGGAACAGGGATGCGAGGAAAGAGGGTGTCAAAGTAATACTGCAACAGCACAACAGATTCATCAATTTCCTTCCTTAATGCAAGGTTAAAGCAAGTAGGTCAAACTATATTTGGAAATTGAACATTTAATTGTCAACAACACATTTCATACCATAAACCAAACACCCTTAGTCATAACTACAAACAGATAACAAAGAAAGACAACTACCTTGAGGTAGTTAACACGTAATCCAAGTACCAGAGAAAGGAAGCAAGCCAAAAACAAAATAAGAATAAGATTATGCTCAGTGTTGTTACCAATATAACAATCTTATCAGGCAGTATTAGCAACAATGCAGAAACTCTAGTTTAAATTGGGCTTGAATTTACATATATCAACAAAGCATTTTAAGTAGGCGTTCTTCTCCAATCTTTCCATTCATCTTAAACTCAAACAGAAACTGCTTGAAGCAGATTAAATTTTTATAGCATCATAAATTTTTCTGTTAAAAAATTGATAGCAGCAACTTTAGTAGTCTACCAACAATCCAGAACAGCTAATTGTAGCAAGTATAAATTATCAATGCAGAAAGGCATCAAACAAAAATGAATGAAGACAGCGAAATCCACTGCGGCCTTGAATATACTAACAAGAAATCAATTAATCAAGGATACGAGAGGCAAAAACATCTGCTTAAGAAATAAAGCATGCCAATTTCCAGAAGTGAGCAAAGGTGTTACATGAGAAATGAATCCCATCCCCTATGAAGAAGCAAAACATTAAGTATAACTTCATTACAAAGAATGGTATTAAAAACAAATATCAGCTCAAAATTAGCTCCCTCACGAATTAATTTCATCAATTAGATCATTAAAAGCCAATATCTGATCCCCTCTATGGCTCTATGACTCTATCCAAATAATGGAGGCTAATAATTTGTAAACCAGGGTTGACACGGGCTAAAGTACGGTAAAATAAGTTTCTATTCTAATGTGTCTGCTATGATGTCTTTTTTTTCTTTAAATAATCCCCACAATTAAGCTAGATACCTCAGAGGTGTTGGAGCACAATGATTTTAGAAAAAAATACAACCATCATGAGAATGTAACCAGCAAAAACATGTCAAGAAAGATAAAAGGAAGATTCTTTCAAACTACTAGCTATCTGCAATTACTGGTAGGTATGAAAGTTTTATGTCCAAAGATACTGAATGCACCTCATACTGCTACTCCAAATTATGAGATGATGTGGAACACATCTGGATTTGCAATCTTGTAATGCATCTTGAATCTGGTAGGAGAGCTCTGAAGAAAGAATTCTCAATTTATCTAGTCAAAACTTGAGTCAAAATGATTTTTTCCGCTTAGACAACATATGACACTAAATTTTAAACAAAAAAAATCCCCATAATCAAAGGTGTTAGGTAATAACATGCTGACTATTATGTCGACGCATTAGATTTTCTACAACCACAATGAAAGGAAGAGTCTAAAGAGGTTAAATGAGGAAGCAACTTCTGCTGTAAAGGTAAAGCAGTCTAATAGATTTTATAACGAACCTGTCCAAGAAGCAGATCACGAACATATACACCCATTGTAGTCATTCGGCCATTAGATCCAGGGGAAAATTCCTGAAATACAGCATCATTACTCATTAGTTAATATGAGTAACAATTTGTATATTATATAAGTATGATATTTAAATGGTATCATAAACAAACAACAGCAAATTAGTCAATACAAATATGCAGACACATGACTCAGAAAATGAACATGCCACAGCATGTACAATCAGAAGCTAATGTTTTGACAGGCTTTTCAAAAGCGGATCATATAATCAGAATCTTACCACAATCATCCAACTTTACATATGATAGGAAATCCAGACAAATGAAAGAAGACAATGATCCTTAAATTTTAATTACAATTTAAAAGAATTAAAAATATATTTTAAAATAGAATAATCAGCATATAGAAGAAAGCAACGAATAGCTTAAGAAAATAAATTGCACTACATACTAAACAGCCAGAGACAAAAGATCATAAACATATCACCTTACCTCGTCATCTTTAACATATGGCTCATACCAGCTCCACAGAATTTTTGGATCAGCAACATATCTCAGATACAGAAACCCAATCTATAAGCAACGAAATTATAACATAAGATAAACTGATAAAGGGAAATAGAAAAAAAAAAAAAAAACAAGGCACTAATAGAATGTTGCCCATGCAAAATATAATCAACCCATCCTTTGTTCCATCAAAGAACTTAAGATTAAGTTATTAAGAGATACATGATAAAAGATGTATGTTACTGAGTTTAAAAAATCATCACAAATTTTGTGTCCTATTCAAGGGGTAGTACACAAATTGAGACATGGACAAAATACTTTAAAAAAAATTCTTCCAACAATATCCTCAATCTAATTGCATTATTCCAAACCACTACCCTTCTCATAATTTTCAGATCTCCTCCTTTCTCCCACTCTTCCTCTCATTTCTGACCCTCCCCTCCCCGCCACCCACCTAGACTACCACCACCTCTGCCACCACTGCTCCTTCATCCTTGCCACCCAGACCACCGCCGCCGCTTCTCCTTCCCTTCCTCCGGCATCTGCTCCTCCTCTGCCTCCTCATTCCATCATTTGCCTTTCATAGTTAGACCCAACCATTGCTCCCTCTCCCTCACCATCCACCTCCCCTTCTACTGTGGAATCTCATATCTGGCCCTGTCATCATTGCAACTACTCCATCACACAAAGAAGTAAGGCCTCCTATGTCGCCCCTCCATCACTTGACAACAACAGTTCCTTTGGCATTCCATGTTCGGTCTTTTCAAAATTCTGAATTTGGTAATTGTACAGTTGTATTTTATGGTTGTGGTTTGACAATATTGGAAAGAAAGAATGGAAAACCTATTGTGATGGTTGTTGTGACTTGTGATTAATGGTGGTGGAGTAATGGTTATGGTGAATGGTTAAAACTGACATTTGATAGAAAGATAATTTGTATCTCCTGCCTTATACTTCATTACGAAACAAGATTCAAAATATTGTGTATTTTGTCCATGTCTTCGGTGTTTGTGTCTATGTGCCTATGTCTCATAGCATATACTAACCAAACATGGCCTTTGAGCATAAAAGCACCCCCATTAATGAATACTCAAAAGGTTTAAGCACTTCTATATATAAAAAATAAAAAATAAATAATAGAAAAAATCATACACATTGCAGGATATCTCTACATACCGCTCTAATGTAAGGTGAATCAGGGTGTTTTAGTAGCCCGTGCATTTGTTTGACGGTCAGCTTCATGGTGAAGAACTTGTACAGAAGGCAAAAAGCAGTTGAAGGGCCACGACAATTTCCTGTCATCCATGGCTCCACGTGGTCAACTTGATTGTAAATCTCATCAATAACTTCATGGTACGTCTTTAACCGATAGAGCTCCTTGAAGTAATCAGATGACAGAATGTTCATGCAAAGCACCTTCTCCAGCAAGGAATCAATGGGCTTTCCACAAGTCTGTATCTCCATGGTGGGTCACAAACTATTCTATTGCTCCCACGATCAAAATTTGAGAGAGCAGAGGAGTCAACTTACAGCACAATATGAAGTCACGACCCCATTCCTACAGCAAACAGAGTAAAACACATAAAACTTCAGAGCATGAAATAAGCAAAAAAGAATAAATTCCCCGTTTCATTTAAAGGACCTACTTAATTTTCAACCATGAATCAAGATTACTGTGGTAATGAAACAGCAATTAAGAGAAAATACAAGCCCCGGAAAAACAAATTCGCACAAAAGATTTCTTTTGCCTCAAATTTCACAAATTACAACCACCCGTGAGCACAAATAAGCTCAGAAAACCAAAGATTTTAGAAAAATCACCAACAATTCAGCCCCAAGTACTACCAAAAAAGCACAACCTAAAATCTATTTGATGAAGAATACAAAAAGAAATCGCCTGGTTACTTTGAACCATATTCAACACAGTAATTGAAATCAAAGAAAAGATTGGATGAAATGTACAAGTGTATATACATACCAGCAAAACCCTAGAACCAGAAAAGAAAAGATATTTTGAGAAGAATAAAGCCCTTTGCCGAAAACATCGAGATTGGGGATTTTTGCGAGAAGCACGAAACATGTAAAGGGAAAACGGAGGAACGAGGAAAGTAGGAAGGGGAACCACCTGAGTGGGAGAAAACGCACCAATTGGGAAGGGCGGTGAGTGGAAGAGAGGAAGCAGAAGAAGCTTAATGCACGGTGATGAAGAACCCTAGCAGCACCTGAGGCCTTGGTTCGAAAGAGGAATAAAAGGGAACAGAAAATCGTGCTTTACCTTCACTATATGGAAATAAAAGAAGAACCGGAGGTATCTCGACCGGATCGGACCGGAACGGCTGGATAGTTCACATTTCACACCATAGTTGTAAAAACCGTGCCGATCATCAAACCGACAAGACCTGATTTAATGATTTAAAAGTTTAATTGTTATGTCACTGGTTGAACCACAGCACTAATGTAATTAAATATTTATATAAAATTTTATCATTTCTTATTTATAATAACTAATTTTATCTTATTTTTATATTAAAATAATAATTATTTTCAAATTTTAATAATTTATTCATTAATTTATATCTTTTATATTATTATTAATTACATGTATTTGTGTAAAAAATAATAATATTAATAGATATTATATAAATAACATTGAAGAAAATATAAGTTGTTATTAATATAAAGATTTTATCTTTTTTAATTTGTATATAGCTATATATATTTAAGAGTGCGGTGACTATTCGGCCCCTCACAAAATACTCACCGGACTACGAGGTTCCTAACAAAAAAAAGGACACAAGCCGGCCCTGTAATTTGTGGACTTTTGACAAAAAACACCCTCCATCAGTAGTTCTTAGTGTTGGCTTGACGGAGCAAGCAAACGTGTCACGTTAATGTATGACGTGGCCATTAAGTGATAAATAGGATTCAAAGAGTATGTAAGGCTGCGTTTGTTTATAAGGACAGGACAGAACAAGACACTAGGACAGAGACAGTAGGACATGGACAGTAAAATTTAATGTCTTTATAGTGTGTTTGGCAATAATGGACATGACACAAATGAACAAAACTAAAATTAAATATAAATGATATTTTTATCATTTTAAAAAGATAATGGAATAATAAAGAAGTTTTGTAGATAAAAAGAGAAAAAAATTTATTAAAAGTCACGTGTTCATCCTCCTAAATTTTGTGTCCATCAGTGTCCTTCGTTCAGAAGTGGACACAGAGACAGTGAAAATTGGGCCAGAGACACTGTGTCCAGTGTCCATGTCTCTGTCGCCAAACAGGTTTGTGCACATCAGTGTCTATGTCTCAGTGTCCTGTCCACTGAAAACAAACGCAGCCTAAGTGAACAGCCCGGCCCCTTATAAATTTTATTGAAAGCCATTTTCATCTTCTTCCTTGGAGACATGAACCCTAATTCGTTCAACCCTTGTGCAGTTGCAGAAATTAGCATATCCTAATTCACCATCTTCATCTCATCTCCCACAAGCATGAATCGCAGAAGAAGATTTGTTAAGTGCAGCTTCTCTTTCTCAGAAAAGGTGGAAATTTTTTTTTTTTGATGAAAAAGAGGAGGAGCATCAAAGATGTGGAGGCCGAGGGGGAGGTCATGGCCTTTACGAGCTAGAAGATCCGCAACAGAGTTTCCCTCTTTAAGTGTATGATTCCAGCTAAGATTCTGGAGGCGGCTTCTAAGAGCATCTCCAATGGGATGCTTTTTGGGTATCAATTTTTATTGAAATGATAAATGAATTGAGTTGATATTGAATTATGTATTGGAAGGAATATAGAAAGTGATGCCGGTATCACTAAGTTGATACCGTATCACTTTGAAGGAATGCCAATTAGGATGTGCCATGTGTGAAACTCATTAAATGCATGTTAATTAAATAGTGTTATGTGGGACCCAAATTGATACTAAATTAAAACCAAATATTGGAGCAATAAATCTCATATTTATGTCAAATCATATATAGTCCCACAAATACGTACGCATCTTGTAGAACCCAAAATAAATTTGAAACTAATACTAGCATTGGAGATGCTCTAAAGATGGAGACATCATTGATGAGAGAGAAACAAGGATGGATTGAAGAGCAACCATTCATTATGAGGTCAAGGGCAGCTCTAGAATCAATCTCCACAATTAGCTGATGGAAATTATGAGTAGCGGCTATTTGGAGGCCTTTGATGATACCCCACAGTTTTGCTTGAGTGATGGAGCATCTCCCAATATTACAAGAAAAACTCATTATAAAGCGGCCAAGGTGATCTCTCAAGACGCCGCCGCAAGTGGCACTATTATTCCGAGAATAAAAGGAGCCTTCCACGTTTAACTTCAAATAATCAACAGGGGGAGTGTACCATTGAAGATGCTTGTCATTTATGGCATGAATGCTTCTTGGAGAATTCTTCAACTTCATATTATTAACAAATTCATTACCTCTGGCCTTAATGGAGGCAATGGCTGCTGAAGCAAGGGTATCTTTGCCATAAAAAATCAATATGTTTCGAAGATACTAAAGGGATGATATGGCTACTCCAAAAAGACAAGACCAATCATCTCTTTTCTCTAGATTGCTAATGAGTCAATCTTTCAATGGGCAAAGGAAGAAACTCAAGGTGAAAGATGCAATAGGTGTAGTCAAGTAGCTATGGTTTATAAAGCTCACAAGTTATAACACGTTTTCTGAGCTACATATTATGTTGTTTTAATTAATTCCATATTTTCTGTGGATGAATGGATAAATCTTTTGTTGTACTTGTATTGAAGAAATTATTGAGAATTTAAGCAGAAGTTGTATTACATCCAATGGTATCTTACACAAAGTTGTGTGCTTAATATTTTATGAACATGCATTTTCATGAATTTTAATTACATTGCTGAAAATAGCACATTCTATTTTCATATAGGGGTTCAATCCACACAGTTTCAGTTTACTATTCTATTTCATACAACAAAATAGAACATTACTGTATGATGATACTAAAATCTAGATTAATTTCTCCACTAAAAAAATTCTTCCTAAATTGAGAGTGATTGATACAACATATTTGAGTTCTATTAATTATGAGCAAGTGTGGTTTCTCTTAGTGAAACACTTGAATTGAAGAATTCAATTTGATAGGTCATCATCATTGTTCGAAGTATTTGGCTTCTTAGATTAGTTGTCCAACCATCTCTGCTTATTTTTTTGAGATGCATTCCAGTTTTGAGAAAACCTTGTAAGTCCTTCTCTTAGTGTTCAAGGTTGATCACATTCCCAACCAAGATGTTTGTCACTCCCATCTTTGATATCTATCCTCATAGTATACCAATCTTTTAACTTAGTTGACAAATTTTGAAAAAGCTAACAACTAAAATAACATAGTTCTTAATTATTTGATTAGTAACCGCTTGGATATTTCTATTCTCATCAACCAAAAAGAGCATAGAGTTAAAGGGAAACCCAATTAGTTATAAAGCTAACAACTAAAGCTAGTTACCTATGAGACACAACACAATCTATGATATCATCATCAGGATTTTGCAAATTAAAACACAAGAAATAAATAATAGAATTCAGAATAAGAGAGACCATAAGCATGGCTTAATGCATTATTTTGTATGTACCTATGACAAATATAAATAAATATCAACATGTGAATATTAGCATCAAGGTTCAGAGAACCGGACCGGTCACTGAACCGGTGGAGTGATTGGTTTAAGGATTTAGAGGTTCGACCGAGGTCGGATCGTTTACTTAAATATATAATAAAATAATTTGAAATCATTATAAAATTATTTAAAATATAATATTATTATTTTTTAATTAAAAAACGCTAAAAAACCGGTATTTAGATTCATGAAATGTCTTAAATGCACCAAATGTATTTTGTGTCTTGAAACTGTATATGAATTATGATCTCTATATACATACCTTCTCATTATTATCACAAGTTAAATGATACCCTTTGTTAGTTAATGAACAAGTGTCTTGTAATTAGTTCTATGGGTACTTAAAATATGCACTTATCGGCTTTTTTACTTATATGCGCACCAAAAAAATTTTATTTTCCAAAATACGCACGATTCAGTTTATTTCTTAAAATAAGCATACACCAGATGCATCTGACACAAGGCTGCACCCATTTTGTGCATGGCTTGGGAGAAAAGGAGGATACATTGGCCAAAGGTAATATCAAATTTTGGTATACTAACTAAAGTAATGCTAGAAGAATTATTTTGGCATCTTTAGGATAATTCATTAAACCTAATATATTATCGAATAGTAGATTTTTAAATTATTAGGTACGTTAGTACACGTTATGTTTTAGATTAATTCCATGTCAAGACAAATATTTTCATATTTTGTTTTTCATACTATCTCGAGAAGAGGATGATACATTGACTAATGGTAACATAGAGTACGTATCAAATTTTAGTATACCACTAAAACAACGCTAAAAGAAGAATTGTTTTGGCATCTTTAGAATAATGCATTAAACCTAGTATATTATTAAATAATAGGATTTAGTATTAGGAACACATTTATTTATTTTCTCTTATTTTCTGTTATGCTATTCTTTTGTTTTTTTTTATTGAAATTGAGTTTAGTCCAATATCTTTTAATTATTACATATTCATTTTAGTACATATTATTTTTCTAAGATTAATACCGTATCAAAACAACTATCAACAAAAGAAAACATTAAATAATATTAGTACTCAGTATGCTCTCTTTCTACTCTCTCCCCTCTCTCTTCTCTCTTCTCCCCCCATGCCTATCAGCCTATATATATAAAAAACATAAGCATTGATGGTAAAAAATATAACTTTATTCACTATCTTTTTACAAGCCATTCCTATGTCACTTTTCTCAGTAAAAAAAATGCACTGATGGTGTTTTTTTCAGTATCTGTGTTATTAGGTACTCTTTTTAATATATGTTAATATTATTTATAGATTAATGTGCTGTTAAGACAACCATCAATAAAAGAATATATTAAATAATATTAGTACTCAGTATGAATTTAATAGGATATTTTTTTATTTTTATTTTTTTAGTAAACCCTTAACAATTATGTTTTCACCTTTTCACACTCCCTCTTTCTCACTGCTCTCTCCGCTGCCCATTCCGCTTTTCCTACTCACTTCTCTCTTCACATCACTCACTCGTATATACTATATAAGTATGGCGAAAAAGTGTAACTTTATTCATCACCTTTGTCCAAGCCATTCCTACGTCACTTTTGTCAGTAAAAAATATGTCTGTTTTTAGTATCTACGTTATTTTTAGTATATGTTATTATTATTTATAAATTAATGTCCTGTCAAGACAACTACCAATAAAAAAGATATTAAATAGTATTAATATTCAGTATGAATTTAACGGGATGTTACAATATAGATTAGAGTTATGAATGGACAATAGTTGCAATTTAGTCGTGCTTGATATTATTCTTTGTTGTTTGAATTTTATTTGTATCGTCCTTTATTATTCTTTATTTGAGAAATAGATAAAATATATTTTTTATTCTTAAAGTTTATTAAAAGTTTTAAAAATATTTTTAAATTTTATTTTATTTTAATTTTGTCCTTGATGTTATCAATCTGCATCAAATATATCCTTAATAGTTAATTTTTTAAAAAATAAAAAATCAATTTAGCAACAAGTTACCAATAATAACCTTTAACACAAATAAGTTAAACACAAAATTCTATCATTTTGTTTAATTAATCCTAAAATTCTTAAAAAATTTAGTTATCAAAAATATATTCAGAGGCGGATTTAGAAGGAACGAGGATAGACTTTGACCTCCAGAAATTTGAAAAAAGAAATTTGAAAACTTTAATTAATATATATATATATATATATATATATATATATATATATATATATATGATGTTGATATATGTTGTTATCAATCAATTGGTTTGATAGCTTTTTAAGTGTAACTACATGTTCGACTCTCGTCTATTTTTCGTCTTTGTTTTAAATTATAAGTCTTACACCATTTACTTAATATATAATAATAATAATAATAATAATAAATAGTTCATTTATTAAAATTAATAAATAAAAAAGTTAAATAGATACTATCATAAAGAAAAAAATAATGAATAGAGTAAAACTCATCTTAATTTTACTATCACATGAAGAATTTATTATTTTATATTTATTAATTTTTTAAAATAAAGTTAAATATTTATATAGTAATAATCTCTCCATTTTAAAACTCACCAAAACACTAATGTCTTCAAATATATAAAGTATTGTATTTTTAAATTTTTTATTTTCGGTCTCTCTTTATAAAATGTTTGGATCTAGACACACGAAAAAAAATGAATCCGCCACTACTTCCAATTATATTTTCAGCCCCCGAATGATTAGCTTTCTGGATTCGCCCTTAGGTATATTTGATGCAAATTGAAAATTTCTAGGATAAAATTGAAACAAAATAAAATTTACGGGTATTTTTAAACTTTTGACAAATTTTAAGGATAAAAAATATATTTTACCCAAAATTTTATTTACGTTATGTACCATTCTTATACTTAAAAGGTAACGATTGTTCAACCATTTTTCTATTATTTTTAAAGAATTAATTTTGAAAATTTTTAAAAATATTGTTTACCTTTTAATTTGTTATTTGAATAATATGCATTGCTTTAATATTGTCATTAATATCCACATAATTTGATATTAATAGTTAAAAAATCATTAATGTTACAATATACCTATTTTACATAACAAAGTCTAACCAAGCATTTCCACCTTCTCTTCTTTTCTCTCCCTCTCTGTACCCCTATCTCTCTCTTTCCATCTCCTTTTTTCCTATATATCCCTTTCCCCTCTCTCTTTATATCTCTCCCTTAGTCTCTCCCCCTCTCTCTTCCTCCTCCCATTTCTCCTTTACTCTCACTCTCTCTTTATTTCTTTCGCTCACTCTTTTACGTTCTCTCTCTTTATTTACTTATTTTCTCTCCTTTTATATTTTTCGCTCTCTCTCCCTCCCTTTATATCCATCTCCTTTGTTATTTATCTATATCCCTTTTTATCTTTCCTATCTCTTTCTTTCTCTATTTCCCTCTCTTTCTCTCTTTCCTTATCTCTCTTTCTCTCGTGCTTTCTTCATCTCTCTTTCCCTTAATCCCCCATTTCCCCTACCTCCTTCCCTCTTCATCCCCCCTCTTTCTCGTTCTTTTTTAATTTCTTTCTCTTGCCCTCGCTCTTTCTCCTTCTCCCACACCCTCTCTCGCTCTTTTTCCCGCTCCCTCTTTCTTCCACCCCTCATTTTCTATCTCTCTTCCTCCCTTTGTCTCATTCTCCCTCTTTAATTCTCTCTCTAAACTCGTCTCCCTCTCTCGCATTCTTTCTCCACTTCTTTTTCTCATGCTCGCTCTCTCTTCTTCTATCTTTCCCTATCTCTCTTCTCTTTCCCTCACTCTCCCCTCTCTCTATCTTTTTTCCTATCTACCTTTCCTCTTCCCTCTCTCCTTATCTCTTTCTCTGCCCCGTTCTCTCTCTTTCCCTATCTCTCTTCTCTCTCCCTCGCTCTCCTCTTCTCTTTATCTTTTTCTCTATCTGTATTTCTTCCTCCCTCCCTCCTTATCTCTCTCTGCCATGCTCCCTCTCTCTTTCGTTATCTCACTTCTCTTTTTTCCTATTTATCTCCCTCCCTCCCTATCTGTCTCCGTCTATCTGCATCTCCTTTTCTCCCACGCTCCCTCTCTATCTAACGCCCACTCTCCCTTTCACTATATCTCTATCCCTTTCTTTCTATCTCTCTCTTTCTCTCCACCTCGCTCTTTCTCCCTCTTTCCCTATCTTTCTTTCTCCCTTTTTCTCCCTATGTTCCTCCTCCCTCCTGCTCTCTCGCCCTCCTTTCTTCTCTTTCCATCTCTCTCATTTGCTTTATCTTTCTCGGTCCCTTCCTTCTTGTTTCTCTCTCACACTCTCACTCTCCCCATCTCTCTCTTCCTTTCTTTACAACTACACATTTTTTCTCGATATTATTACTATTATTTTATTTTGTCACTGGTTTTGCCAACCCATGTGTCTAACTACACATAATTTTAGGATTACTTGAATAGACAGGACACGGTAATGAAAAATAAAAATAAAAATAAATTATTTTATTTTTATGTCAATCAACCATATCTTATATTTTAAATTTTAAATTTTAAATTTTAAATGCGATTAATTTAAAAAAAACACAAAAGCTTTCTTTAAAATTTATCAACAATTGTGTAAAGATGAAATTTTATAATTTAATTAAAAAATAAATCATTTAAAAATTATGTCAACAACCTTATTTTATATTTGAAATTTAAACTTTTAAACTCAGTTAACTATGATCATTAAAAATAATTAGAAATAAAAATCTTGATGACGACATTTAAGCATTTAGCACCCTAGAATCAATCTATAGCTGCAACGTAGCCACTAAGCTTCCCAATTATATATACTATTAAGATAAGATTAAGATATTATGATGTTACTTTGTTCATACATAAACTAATAGCCAAAATATTATACCAATTATTATTGATATTCCTATCAAACTCTTTTCCTCAATTAGGTAGCGTTTGGTAACCAGTACTGAGACTGGAGGACTGGAACTCAGTATTGTGTTTGTTGAACAGAGACTGAAACTAAAATTTCAGTCTCAGTCCCCAAAATTCTAGTATTTTCAGTACCTCAGTATTGTGTTTGTTGAACAGAGACTGGAACTAAAATTTCAGTCTCAGTCCCCAAAATTCTAGTATTTTCAGTACCTCAAATAGTGAGGACTGAAAGACTGGAACTGACACTGAAATTTTATTAACATCTTTTTCCTAATATGTCCTCCCTCTACTTTTAAATTTTCAACCACTGCCCTCTTATTCCCACTACCTCTCTCATCCCTGTGGAAAGAAACCACAACCCAGCCGCTGAACCCATTTTTGTTGTCCCTCCACTATCATCGTCGCTCCTTCACCGGCGTCGTCCTTGTATCGTCGTCCCTCCTTCCCACCATCTTCTTCGGCGCCCACTCCTCTTCATCGGTGCCACTTGCCCACTCCTCTGTTATTCCATTCATACCATTATTTTGATTTTTCTTCAATGTCATCAATTCCTGCTTGTTATCATATATATATATTGGTTGCTGAAGATTGACTGCTTGGGGTGAGTGAGGCTGCCATCGGAGGAGTTTTTTTGGTTGTCTACCCAATTCCACCTCTCCTCATTTCATTTTCTACCTTCTTCTACCTAGATTTATTTATTTTTTAATTAAAATTTTCAAATCTGTTTGTCTTATATTCAATTGGATGAAATTAAAGAAATTTTGTTTATTTGATATTTTAATTTGTAATTGATATTGTGCTTTGCTTCAGTACCCGCCTACTTGGTTCTTGATGTCTTATGGACTGTGTTGATAATATTGAGATTTTCAAAGTAGATTGGTAGCTGAAACTTGAAAAGCCATTTGAAAGTGAAACAGTTTAATTTGAAAAAAAAGAAACAGTTTGGCCCAATGAAGCGAAAGTGGTGGATTCATGGTTCGAGACGTTTAATTTGTGCCTGAGGCATGTGGTCAAGTGTCACATTCTTTGCCTCTACAAGCAGTCACACAGAGTTAAAAGAACTCTTGGGTTAAAGTTGGGGTGGGGTGCGATAGGATTTGGGGTGGGTAGGGCTTTAGCTCATGTAAAAAAAAAGGACGTTTAATTCGAATACCCCTATATCTTAAACTCCAAATGTTTTACCGTATTTATAAATTTCCTTCAAAATCAATATACAACTTAGAATATTGGTTAATTTTACAAAAATAAATGAGTGTGTTATGGACTTATGGAATTTAAAAGTTAAAAATGCATGTAAACACGTATGTGAGAGCAAAAATCAACTGTAATTAATAAGCATATTTATTATCAGTTCTATTTGCTGTTTCATTGGAACTGGTAGAATTTGAAATTTTCAGTGAGTCTCGATGATTAAGGGAGCGAGATTGAGCCAATTTTGGCTCGTTTTCCGAATCAATGGGACTTGTAATGCGATTTATTTTGGCAAATTTTCCTTAGAATATTTAACCATTCGCACGATTATTATGGATGATAAGAAACTCACATAGAACAAAAGAGAGAATGTAGAGTAGTGAGATGAATATTGAGTTTGTGAAAAAGAAGATCTGAAAAAACTGTTCTACGCAGAAGCAATGTGCTCCTTATATACACACTAAGAGAGGAGGTTGAGGTTGGCGAGTGTAATTTGCATTTGAAGAATTGTTGTTCGGCTGAAAATTATGATCAAACCTGTAAAAGCAAGTAAAAACAGTATGGTCATATCTATTACAAAGTTGACATTGTGGTCTTGTATCATTAGAACAATTTCTGCCACCTTTATTCCAGCGACCCCCTCTGCCTCTTCTACCACCAGAATCAGGATTGAAAGATCGTCCTTGTTGATTTTAATTTGTTGTGTGAGTCAAATTAGCTTGGATGATACCCAATTCGGTCCTTCTAAATTTCTCAATCATGTTCTCATGAGCAAGAAGTAAATATTCTGCCTTAATTAAAGTAACATGATTTGATATTGTCATAATAGAAGAAATGTACATAGCATATTCTTTAGGAAGACCATCAATTATAGCAGCAATATGATCAACTAAGGAGAGAGGTTCTCCAATTGCAGATAAAGAATCAACCACAGCTTTAATCTTTTTGAGATACTCAGTGACAGTAAGATTTTGTTTCTTAATAGCTTTGAGTTGAACCTTGAGTTGTTGAATTTTTATTTTGGAAATCGTTGAAAAATATTCAGTAAGATTTGACCAAACCTGATGTGCATATTCACAATCAAGATATCTATTCATGAAAGGTTCATCCATGGATGAAAACAACCATGTCATGAGCTAGTGATCTTTTAGCATCCATTCCTCATAGGTTTTTGATTCTGTTCCAGCTAATTTGGCAGCATCACTATCAAATTGAGGAGGGATTTTGCCAGAAGAAAGATGATCTCCAAACTTATTACCATAGATGACATGTTTAGCAAGTTTTTGCCAAGATTTGAAGGAGTTTTCATTGAGAGGTGGAAGAACAGGAGCAGTAAATGTTGGGTATTTTGTGTATAGAAGATGACAAAAACAATAATTAATTAGGTTTCAAGACACGATTGGATCGCTATCTTTAGAGAGATATTTGTCCTCACACTTAGTTGCTATAGAGTTGATGACAATACTCTCCCAAGATACAATGAAACCTATGAATTTCTTATTTAGCAATAATAAGAAATTCTACTCTCTTGAACAAGTGAAATAGTAACAATTAGTTGTAATGCACATAGCACTCTTGCTGTTATTAAAGGGTATATATATATGAAGTAGAACTTCATCTCATAAGTCACTTACGTACACACTGAACCAATGTGTAGGTTCTGAATCATTGTGACTATTCATTATATTTCTAATAGTTACGATGTACCGTTAAACCAACACATGACCTTTTGCCTTCAAACAACATTTACATACTAACCAAACGGTTAGTAGCAACGGTCTAATAATTAATATTATTATTAATTATTAATATATTAAATTTATAAATACATCCTTCAATCCCCCACTATTTACAAGATTTAAATATTATACAAGTGTATGCATAAAGAATGTGTCATTAAGATTAAACATTCTTTTAGTGTAAATTTTAAGGTGCTAACGAAGTAATAGGTGTCTAATTGATTAAACCTATACTCCATATGTTAACACTGAAAAATCACACACATTACTCGTATCCTCCAAGTTCAAGAGCCTATAATTTTAAGCACTTATATGGCCTTGTGCTCATCCTGGTTTCATGAATATTTACGAGAATAAAACCTCTAAAATTCTCGATCGGAG
>JASCZI010120832.1:32143-46155 GCA_036250425.1 Stylosanthes scabra
TTCCTATATTCATATAGGTAGAATCCTTTGATAATTAATAATATCAATCCATTAAGAGTTTTAACTCACCATCCTAATTAATTTATATAGCACTAAATCCTATACCTTAGTACTCCAGTTGTTAAATAACTTGCTATTACCCATTAAACCTCGAAACTAGTGGTCTACTAGAATGAGGTTGGGTTCCCATCATTTAACAACGATAGATTTTAATCCCATTTTAGCAGTAGTTTCTTTAACTTTATCCCTTGACAAACCTTTAGTCAAAGGGTCTGCTAAATTTCCTTAAAATCTTACATAAGTAATGGTAATTACACCATCTTCTATTAGTTACCTCACAAACTCATGTCTCAAACTAATGTGTCTAGACTTTCCATTGTAAACCTTATTATATGCTCGAGACATGGTTGATTCACTATAACAGAAGATTGAAATGGCTGTCGTTTGCTGTGGCCACAACTTTATATCATATAATAAATTCCTGAGCTATTCTGCTTCTTTACCTGCGGCTGATAAAGCTACAAACTCAGCCTCCATGCTAGAATGTGAAATACATGTTTGTTTCTTTGAGGCCCAACTTATTGCTCCACCACCTATGGTAAAAATCCAACCTGAAGTGGATTTATTATCACTAAGATTATTTGTAATCCAACTTGCATCGGAATAACCTTCTAATACTGCGGGATAATCATTATAATGTAATCCCAAATTTATGGTTTTCTTGAGATAACCAAGAACTCTTGTTATAGCTTTCCAATGTTGGTTACTAGGCTTTCCTGTAAACCTTGATAATTTGCACACAGCAAATGCTATATCAGGTCTTGTGCAATGCATTGCGTACATTAAACTCCCAATAGCACCAGCATATTCTAATTGTGCTATAGGTCTCCCCATGTTTTCTTCTAATTTAAAATTAGGATCATATGGTGTATTGGATTCCTTAATTGTGAGATGATTTAAAGCAAAGCCATTTTCATTCTTATGCACTTTTATGCCTAGTATAGTATCAACTTCATTCAAATCCTTCATCTTGAATTTAGAAGTTAGATACTCCTTTATTGCATGAATGCCTTCTAAATTTGTGCCAATGATTAACATATCATCAACATATAGACAAATAATTACTCCATAATCCTTAGTAAATTTTGAGTAAATGCATTTATCCGCACTATTATGTGAGAAGCCATTTGATAACACTATTGAATCAAACTTCTCATGCCACTGCTTAGGCGCTTATTTTAAGCCATACAATGACTTAACTAGTTTACAGACTTTCTTTTCATTACCGGGTAGCACATAGCCTTCTGGTTGTTCCATACAAATTTCTTCATTAAGATCTCCATTTAGAAATGCCGTTTTAACATCCATTTGATGTATATGAAGTTTATGAATGGATGCTAATGCTATAAGAGTTCTAATAGAAGTCATTCTTGCCACATGAGCGTAAGTATCAAAATAGTCTAGACCTTTTTTTTTTGTCTAAATCACTTGGTCACTAACCTTGCTTTAAAGGTTTGTAGTGAACCATCTGTGTTATATTTTCTTCTAAATACCCACTTACATCGTATAAGCTTTGATCCTAGAGGTAAATCAATCAATACCCAAGTATTATTTGATAATATTGAGTCCATTTCATCATTTATTGCTTCTTTCCAAAAAGCAGAATCTCTAGAGGCCATTGCTTCTTTGAAACTTTGAGGATCACCTTTTATGTTCATCACAATAGGAATTTTGTTTGTTACAGAATCCCTAGTTCCTTCTACCAAAAAGGTGATTGCTTGAGAAGAAATAAAATCAGGACCTAAGTCCTTTTCTTTTCTTACCCTCAAGCCCTTTCTTGGTATGATAAATTCTTTGTCACTTAGACGTTTATTATTTTGATCATTTATTTCTTTTGAAACATTAGTATCAGTTTGGGGGAATTCTAAATTAGATGTTGAATCATTAATAAATCTATTTTCAATAAATTCTACCTCCCTTGATTCAACAACCACATTAGACACAAAGTCTAATATTCTATATGCTTTAGAATTTTGAGCATATCCTATGAAGGTGCCTTTCATGGCTCTTGGCCCCAATTTGGTTCTCTTTTGATCATGAACCCCCATACTTTCAAATAATTCAAATTAGGTTTTCTTCCTTTCCATATTTCATAAGGAGAAACATTTCTATGCCTTGATGGTATTCTATTATGGACATGGTATGCTCTCAATAATGCCTCACCCCCTAAATTAAAAGGCAACTTTGAATTTAATAACATAGAATTAACCATATCCACTAAGGTACGATTTTTCCTTTCCGCTAAACCATCTTGTTGCGGAGTATACGGAGCGGAAGATTCATGCACAATACCATTTAATTTACAAAAATTACTAAATTCATTCGAAAAATGTTCTCCACCTCTATCACTACGAAGAATCTTTATTTTCTTATTATGCATATTCTTTGCTTCCATTTTATATTTCTTAAACATTTCAAATGCTTCATCTTTATTTCTAAGTAAATACACATAAGTAAATCTAAAACAATCATCAATAAAAGTTATAAAATACATTTTTCCTCCTCTAGTAATATTGCCATTTAATTCACAAATATCACTATGAATTAATTCTAGTAAATGTGTATTTGTTTCAACTTTAGGAAAAGGTTTCTTAGTAATTTTAGATTGTATGCAAATGTCACATTTCTTATTAAAATCTTTGTTACTAAGATCAATATAGTTATTTTTATGCATATATTCAATTGATTTGTAATTTAAGTGTGCTAATCTATTATGCCATAAATCACAAGAATCAACAACATACAAAGAAACATTCATTTCATTATTAATGCTAAGTTTAAACATGCCTTCGGTACAATATCATTTTCCTATGAATACATCATTCTTAAGCAAGATCATTTTATCGGATTCCATTACAACTTTGAATCCTTTCTTACATAAGAGACTAACAGAAACTAAGTTCTTCCTTAAATCAGGAACGTAACATGAAGTACATTAATTAAACTTAATTTCTTTCCGGATGTGAAGTTCAATTCCACAGTTCCTTGACTACAAACTTTGGCCGAATTATCATTGCCCATCAAGACCTCTTTATTGTTCACTTCTTCATATGTTTTGAATTGGTGGCGATCATTACAGATATGAACAGTTGCCCCAGAATCTAACCACCATTCAAGTGATTTCCCATTTGTTGCCATGTTGAGTTCGGTGACCATGCCAATGTGCATACTTTGTACCTTCTCGGCAACCATAGCAACAAAATCATTTTCTTCCACTAGGTTGGCCTTTGGTGCTTCCTTTTTCAGAAGTCTACAATCTTTGATGTAATGCCCTTTCTTATGGCAATGATAACATTCTCTTTGTCTCTTCTTATCTTGCTTAGGATCCTTTGAGAACTTTCTTTTCTTATTGTTGGTTTTGACTTCACCAACATGATTCACTTTAGAACTTTGAGAAAGATACACGGCATCACGTTTTCGAGTTTCCTTTTCTATACGTATATGCTTTAGTAATTTCTCAATAGTGAAGTCCTCACCAAGGTGTAAGATTTTCTTCCTATAACCACTCCAAGATGAAGACAATTTTGAAATAATTGCTCCAACTTGTAATGATTCAGGAACCACAACTTATAAATCACGAAGTCTACTAATAAGGATTTGTAATTCATGAATTTGATCCATAACAGGCATAGTATCAACCATCATAAATGCAAAATACTTAAGCATAATGAACTTATCTGTTCCTTGTCGTTCGGTATTGTACTTTTCATCCAAAGACTTTCAAATCTCCAATGGTAACTGAATTGACATGTAGAGGTCATAGAGTCGGTCGGATAAAGTGTTGAGAATGTGGCCTCAACATGCAAAAGTGTCATCATCACATTTCTTCTTCAATTCAGCAATCTTTTCTTTCTCTTCCTTTGTGACATTTTCAGTAGCATCGGCAATTGGTGTAGTCTTTGGATCGAGCACATATGCAAGATTGAGAACTGAAAGAAGGAACATCATTTTGTCCTTCCATCGGTTGAAGTTCGTTCCATCAAAGCGATCCAACTTGACAAATTCTTGATTCATGATCTTGAAAGTGGTGTTTTGATCTTGAGCCATCTTCAAAGAATATCTCTCTAAAATTGTTGGGTATTTTGTGTATAGAAGATGACAAAAACAATAATTAATTAGGTTTCAAGACACGATTGGATCGCTATCTTTAGAGAGATATTTGTCCTCACACTTAGTTGCTATAGAGTTGATGACAATACTCTCCCAAGATACAATGAAACCTATGAATTTCTTATTTAGCAATAATAAGAAATTCTACTCTCTTGAACAAGTGAAATAGTAACAATTAGTTGTAATGCACATAGCACTCTTGCTGTTATTAAAGGGTATATATATATGAAGTAGAACTTCATCTCATAAGTCACTTACGTACACACTGAACCAATGTGTAGGTTCTGAATCATTATGACTATTCATTATATTTCTAAAGTTACGATGTACCGTTAAACCAACACATGACCTTTTGCCTTCAAACAACATTTACATACTAACCAAACGGTTAGTAGCAACGGTCTAATAATTAATAATATTATTAAGTATTAATATATTAAATTTGTAAATACACCTTTAAATTGATTTGATGAAGAAAAAGATGATGATGTGAAAGATATTATTGCAGCCATTGAAGCGTGATCTTCAAGTTCTTGATACCATGATAAGAAACTCACATAGGACAAAAGAGAAAATGTAGAGCAATGAGATGAATATTGAGTTTGTGAAAATGAAGATCTGAAAAAACTGTTCTATGCAGAAACAATGTGCTCCTTATATACACAGTAAGAGGATAAGTTAGTTACAACAAACTTCACAGAAAAGAGGATCAATTAAAAAGTTGTTATAACTAATTTCATCTTACTCTAACAAAACTAACTATACATTGATTAAGCTCTATGTTAAACTAACTATGTATTGGTGACAACATGATCTCTGTTAATGGAATTATTTATTCTCCTTATTTGATCCCATTATTATTTGCGTAACATTGCATTGCCCATATATTCCAAAGTGCTACATCATTCATTTTTTCATTTTATTTAAACTAAATACAACATTAGTAATTTCTGATTTCAATGCCAACTATATATATATATGGATTTTTCTCTAGTGCTGAAAGGAAAAAGTATAAGTAGGTGCTGATGTCGCGTTGTCACTGTGTTGAGCCGGACGCGTGCTGCCTGGGTACAAAAAGCCATTATCCCTTACTGAATGTTGTGTTAGTATGCATAGATGCGGGCCCCATATTAAAATGTAGTTAACTAGTTATATCAAAGTCAGATAAAAGGCAAAGTTAATTAGTTTATTATGGTTGGGTAATGACATAGCTTAGATGAATATACTCATCAAAAGAAAAAAAAATAGCTTAGATGAATATAGAATTATTTCCCCAATGCTTGTGGATGAGGACAAATTGGTTGGATCCACCTTAGTGTGTTGCACTTGCTCATACATTAATGGAACTTCATGCGCTGCCCTATATGGCTACACAAGACCCTTCTATTCAAGCGATTCATCTACTAGGTGTATCCAAGACGTCCACCCTTAAAAAAAAAAATCCACGAACATCTCATAAAAAAAAAATCAGTAAAAAAAAGCAAACAGACCCAACAGTGTTAAGTTAAGTAAATTCAGTAATATCACTGCCAGTCAACATCATGAGGAGTGTGGGTTCCATCAGCTCCACCCCGCATGGGAAATCTCCCAGAAACTCATGTTGTGAACACGCGTCGACTGCAGCAAGAGGGAATGGTCGTTCAATAGGTGCGGAAGCTTTCACTTCTCAGCAACATAGAATTACCCATACATATATATATATATATATATATATATATATATATATATATATAAGTAAAGACTAATTTTCAAAAAAACATTTTTCTTTTCTCTGCTAGGGTTTCCCCCAATCAGAAAAAGAGTGTAGTGAGATGGGTTCGTTATGTCCCCCAATCGTAAGTCATCTAGCTTTAGTTTCATTCCACCACATTGTGAGCTGCATCCGTTGAGAACAACACAGTGAGAACATTATCATTATATACTTTATTTTAGCCTCAAAATCACAAAACTTCAGTACTTAGTTCTGTCCCAACAGTTAAAGGAGCCAACTTCCCAAACAAGAAGACAACTAGAAGATTTGCAATGGAAGCAACAACACAAAGAGTCTTACTACAACTAACACAAATCAAACAAGCCATGAAGAAAAAGAAAAAGAAGACAACCTAGTAGTATATGATGAAAGTGACATAGAGGAAAGCTTATAAATGTGCAAGTATAGCATTGTGGGCAAACTGATAACTGAAAAGGCCATCAACCAAAGCTGGGTCCAAACTAGCTGCAGTGATAGGAGAGGTAATGGAATGTGATCTATATGAAGGAGGAAACGGTCAAGGTAGGTTGTTCATCAAAGCCAAGCTTAGAATGAGGGTAGATCAACCCATTAAGGAGGGTACAAATATATGTAGCAAGAAAGATGGAGTAAACTGGGTTGACTTCAAATATGAAAAACTACCTACCTTTTGTTACTACTGTGGGAAGATAGGGCATGATGAAGGAAGCTGTGAAAAAAGAGAAGAACATGCAGACAGTGAGCAGGAAAGCACTAAGAGGTTAGGGGCTTGACTGGGGGCTGATGTGATAGGATTTAAAATAGAAGAACATGGAGAACAGGAAAACAAAGGAGCTGAGGAACCTGAAGAAACACATAAACAAAAAGGAGGAGTTAGGGGTAATCAAGATAAATTATTGAACAAGTTGCAGAATCTAACAATGGCAGAAACAAGTCAAGCAAAACAAGACAAAGAATCCATCCAGATAGAAGCAGAAAGTGAGCTGAAAAGGAAAGAAGAGGAAAAAAGCAAAAGACAGATTAAAGAAGGGAATGAAAACAACACACAGCTTGTCACAGCCATACAACCACAAATTGAATACAAGACTTTACAAAACAAAATGGATGACAATAAAAAAGAGGCACCAGCTGAATCGAGAAAGCAGAATGAAGCAATTGAGGGCCCAGGAGACACAAAAACTCAAAAGAAGTGGAAGAGAAGAGCTAGAGAAATAGACCAAGCAGCAGCCAGAATGGAGAAAGAAACAAGAGTTGAAGGAAAAAGTAAGGCTGATGCAGCGATTAATATGGAGGTAGAAGAGGAAGGGGTTCATATGAAAAAACAACAAACAACATATGAAGCGGTAGAGGCTGATTAGTTGGAATTGTCGTGGGCTTGGGAACCCATGGGCAGTGAGAGCTTTAAACAAGCTCCTAACACAGAAAGCTCCCAACCTAGTTTTTCTAATGGAAACTAGGAAAAAAGCTGATGAAATTAATAGACTGAGAAGAATAGGGGGATTAGAGAATGTGGTAGGTGTTGATTGTGTGGGGGATGGAAGGAGCAGATTCGGTGGGCTTGCAGTTATGTGGGGAAGCGCACTATCAGTAGAAATTGCATCGGTATCTCAAAACCACATAGATATGATAATAAGCACAGAAGAGAATGGTTATAAGTGGAGGGCTACAGGTTTCTATGGATGTCCGGAAGCAGCTAACAAGCACAAGTCTTGGGAACTCTTAACCTCTTTAGGTCAATCAAACAATATGCCATGGATGGTTTTTGGGGATTTCAACCAAGTTCTACAGCAGGGGGACAAACAAGGAGGCTTACCAGTCACTTATACACAAAAAAGAGGCTTCCAAGAAGCCTTACAAACTAACGAACTTTTGGATCTTGGTTTTGTAGGTCATGATTTTACATGGACAAACAATCAAGGAGGAGACTCAAATGTGCAAGAAAGATTGGACCGAGCTATTGCTAAAATAGATTGGAAGGATGCATTTCCTAATGCAATTGTTCAACATTTACAACGCTATAGATCGGATCATTGCCCAATCCTGGTGGATATGAAAGGAAACATCGAGAATAGAAGAAGGAGAAATCATCTTTTTAGGTTTGAGGAACTATGGCTGGAAAATGAAGAGTGCGAAGAGATGGTGAAGAGAGCGTGGATACCAGGCAGCAACTCTTTGGAGGAAAAGATATCCAACTGTGGTAAAGTCCTACAAGAGTGGAGAAAGGAGACTTTTGGGCACATCCCAAGGGCTGTTAGAGAGAAGCAAAAGAGGCTAGAGGAACTTCAAGCTCTAAATCAAACAGAAGATGTGTTACATGAATTAAGAAGGACTAAAGATGATCTTGATGAACTCTTAAAGAAAGAGGAAGTTTGGTGGGCCCAAAGGTCCCGAGCAACTTGGTTGAAAGCGGGAGTCCGTAACACAAAATTCTTTAATCTAAAAGCTAGCCAAAGAAAGAGAAGAAACACAATAGAGAAAATCTCCGATGATGTTGGTTTGGTTTTTGAAGAAGAAGAGAAGATAGAGGAGATTTTGACTAACTACTTTCAGAAGCTTTTTGAAAAAGAAGATACAGAAGGAATTGAAGAAGCAGTTCAGGTTGTCCAGGGAAGAGTTAACCAGCAAAGATTAGAGTGTATTCAAGCAAATTTCACTGCTGAAGAAGTCAAGACTGCTCTATTCCAAATGCATCCCAACAAAGCCCCAGGCCCGGTTGGTTTATCAGCTCTTTTCTACCAAAGAATGTGGGACACCGTGGGAGAAGATGTCACTAATAGGGTGCTGAAAATTCTGAACAATGGAGAAAGCCCAGCAGAATTGAACAAAACCTTCATTTGCCTCATTCCAAAGATCAAGGATCCAAGACACACAAAGAACTACAGACCAATCTCATTATGCAATGTAATTTTCAAAATTGTGACAAAGACAATTGCAAATAGGTTGAAGAAGATCCTTCCAAAAATAGTTGGAGAATTTCAAAGTGCTTTTGTTCTGAGAAGACTCATCTCATCACAGACAACGGGTTAGTAGCGTTCGAAACATTCCACTTTATGAAAAAGAAAACAGAAGGCAGCAGGGGATTTATGGGATTAAAGTTGGATATGGAAAAGGCATATGATAGAATAGAGTGGAAATTTCTCTATGAAGTTCTTAATGCTATGGGTTTCCCTCAACATTGGTTCAGCCTAATAAGAAACTGTGTTAGCACCGTTTCTTTCTCAATCTTGTTCAATGGGAATCTAACAAAAGAATTTCAGCTAGGAAGGGGCATTAGGCAAGGGGATCCTCTATCCCCTTACCTATTCATTTTATGTGCAGAAGTTTTCTCAGAAATGTTAAAAAGAGCTCAAGAGAGAAGAACCTTGCAAGGCATAAGGGTCGCGAGGGAAACACCTGAAATATCACACCTTTTCTTTGCCGATGACAGCATTATTTTCCTAAGAGCATCAGATCAAAGCATTCAAACAACTATAGAGATTCTCAAATCCTATCAATTAGCTTCAGGCTAGAGAATCAACCTGGACAAATCTGAAATTTCCTTTAGTCGAAACATTCCTCCTACCAGACAAATGCTTATCCAAGATTGGTTAAACATAAAGGCTGTGGAAACTCACTCAAAATACATGGGCATTCCTATGGTGATAGGGAAGTCAAAAAAACAGGTTTTTGATTTTGTCCAAGAGAGAGTATGGAAGAAGTTAAAGGGTTGGAAGGAGAAGACTCTTTCAAAGGTGGGAAAGGAAGTGCTCATCAAATCGGTTGCCCAATCAATACCAACATATATAATGGGATGTTTTCAATTGCCAAAGAGTTTATGCAGTAGAGAGAATGATAAGTAACTTCTATTGGGGCAGTAAACAAGGGGAAAGGAAGATGCATTGGGTAGCTTGGAAGAAGATGTGCAAATCAATGGAAGAAGGAGGATTGGGTTTTAGATGTTTTGAAGCGTTCAATCAAGCAATTTTAGCAAAACAAGGATGAAGGCTAGTCACAAATCCAACATCCCTAACAGCTAGAGTTCTCCAAGCAAGGTATTACCCAAGAAACATTTTTCTGGAGGCACGAGTTGGTTATAGCCCAAGTTTTATGTGAAGGAGCATTTGGGGATCAAGATGGGCATTAGAACTTGGTGGATTATGGAGGATTGGTAACGGCAGAAGCACTAAAATATGGGGCAATCCTTGGCTTCCTAAGCAAAATGGGTTCAAGATTTGGAGTCCTAGAAGTAGCTTTGATCAGGAAGCTATAGTGAGTGACCTAATCAACCAAGAGGATAACTCATGGAACAAAGAGCTAATCAGATCTAATTTCCTACCATTTGAAGCCAACCAAATTCTAGCCCTACCAATAGACATCCAAGCACAACCAGATACATACTACTGGAGTCTAAGCAAGAATGGAGAGTATGAGGTGAAAAAAGCTTACCATGTCATCAGATCATAACCATCAACCCAATATCAGAACAACAACCCAAATCAGAGAGAGAATTTGATATGGAGCCACATTTGGAGAATCAAAGCACCACCCAGGACTCTTAATTTTACTTGGAGATTGTTGAACAATTCACTGCTAACAAAGAAAAATTTACAAATTAGGGGAATCAGATGCATCAGTCTCTGCCCTAGATGCTGGGAGAAGGAGGAAACCGAATCTCACCTGTTCAAGGACTGCAGTTGGGCGAAGAAATTCTGGTTCGCCAGCCCATTTACCATCAGAGCGGAGGCAGCACCCCAAATCACACTATATGAGTGGATGAACAAGATCCTAAATTGCATTGAGAAGGAGAGAAAATGTTTATTTCTTTGTTGTTTTCAGAGCATATGGATAGCAAGAAATAAACTGATTTTCGAAGGACAAGATGACTCACCAGAATCAGTTGCAAGGAAAGCATTGGGGATTTTTGCGGAAGCAAATGCAGCTTTGGCTCTACAGAATATGTCGCCCCTTCCTCCAGCAGGTAGCCAAAGTCCGTCAAGTTAGAGTGCACCTCTTCCAGGAAGATTCAAATTAAATGTGGATCTTCAGTAATTAATGGAAATAGAAGTGGGGTAGGTGTGGTCATAAGAGATGTGGATGGGGTTGTTGGTGGAGCTGCCACAATGGAAATTGACTCATCATTTTAAATTAAAGAAGCAGAGGCGATGACGGTGTTTTTTGGCTTGAAGTTTGCTCTCCAGTGTTGTTTCTTTGAGGTTGAGATTGAAAGCGACAATTTAGATGTAGTCAGGGCCTTATCTAATAGACAAACACAAGGGAATCAATTTGGTTTAATTATTCAAAATTGTAAATTCCTATTAAACTATTTTAGGTACAATAGTGTTTCTCATGTGAAGAGAGATGGGAACTTGGTGGCCCACAATTTAGCTACTTTAGCTCTATCCAAACCGAATTGCATGTTGGAAGAGATGCCTTTTGAAATTTGTAATGTAGTCTATCAGGACATCATAGGCCACTTTGGTTACTTCATAGAACATTTTCTTTCAAAAAAAAAAGACTAATTTGCTACGTAATAATCCTCCACCAAGTCCCAAACACCCCTCTTCTAGCTAGAGACATGTCTTCTTCTAGTTAGTTGTTTTTTGCTTTGTCTTTTTTTTTAAGTCACCAAAAAAAATAGCAGTCCTAAACACAATATTCAACCCAATGCCATCAACCTGTTACGTGCCCGAACCTACAACAAAAATATGAGGCCCCACACATACAGAACCCCACTCAGCTAATTATTTTATTATGTTAATTATAAATTAAATCACTCAATCCTATCACGGTCAACGATGCACACAACATTCTAGACACATGACATATCTCACACCCTGCTATTCCCTACAAACTATCGCCTTTTGCTATATTAAGTTACGTCACACGTCGCACAGTCCTCCAACACACGTTGTTTCATCATATGATGAAATTACCCCTCATCATCATCTGAGAAATTGACCCATGTTTATCACCAAAGTTTCTCATCACAACAAATATGTCTTAGCAGTACAGGAAAATTTTCTGAAATAAATTATTTAAAATGTTTAATTCCCAAAACAAATAATCAGCACATTATTTACAAGGATCCAATTTTTTTTTTGGATTCTCCACGAAGTTCGCCTTAAGATCCGGCGGTTTTGGTAAAAAAATCAAGTTCTTAATCACTCACGGTGAACTAGGGTGTTTTTTGCCTAAGTTGGTTCATGTTCGCCTCAAGTCACGGCGAACTTCATGCAAATTCCCAAAAGCGCACCAACATCCGGCGAACTTGATGTCATTACCTCTGCCTATAAATATAACCCCATTCCGGCACCCAAACCACCCCAAACCTTCCCAAACCTTCATCCTTTACCAACTTCTCACTCTCTATCCCTTTTTCTTTCTTCAAGTCACATATGTTTTATATTTCTTTTTATGTTATATATGGGTGATAGAAATTAGTTTCGATTCATTACGATAGTCAAATAATAGAAGACCCTGAGGGAAATGATGTCTTTAGTTGTGATCAGTCAACCTTTATTTGTTGGCCACACGAAGAAATGAGTTTGGAACACCTGAAGGCTTTTATCTTGCGCTCTATTGGAGAGCACAGAAGACGAGTGCAGAAAGTCTACTACAGATATCCACACGAAGTGGACGGAATCTTTTATTTTAAAAGGTACGGGTATTTTTAGTTAAATTTTGCGATTATTTATGAATTAATATAATAATAGTATAATCATTTGATTGAACATATTTCGTTTACATTACGATGACGATGTTACACTAATCCGACACTGGCACATACATTTAGCTGTAATTCCTTTATTAGAGCTATATGCTATTCTAATCAATGAGGGAAATAGCTCGGAGACTGACTCACAATCTGGTGGGGGAGTTAGCAGAAATATTCGGAGGCTGATGGTAGATCTTAACAGGCTGCCAGAGGGTAGCAGCAAAGGTTCCATTCTAGATTCAAATATACCAACGGCAGAGATTTTGGATAGTTACGATGAATCTGTTGTCGGAGATCTTGCCACACATGATTATCAACTCAATCATGATTCTGATAATGACCAAGAAGATAACAAGCCGGTAGTTGTTCCGCAGGGTGAGGAAGATGACGAAGAAGAAGTAGATGAAGTAGAGGAGCAAGGAGTAAACTACTTCCAATGAACGCAGCCCACATATGCACAGCCTGAGATGACCCGACAATATGATCACCCAGCACACTTCAGGTCACTGAACCTTGATGCGATGAACCTAGGGTCTTATGGCTTTCGGGAGGCCCCGATGATGATCTAGTCGATGAGTTTGAGGTAGGCCAACAATTTGATGACAAGGAAGCAATGTTGATGGCTGTGAAGACGTATAGCATCAGAAGAGCCGTTGAGTATAAGATCTTAGAGAGCGACAGGCTGAAGTACGCTGTGCATCCGACCTATACAGCGTGTTCTCATACCCTCTAAGCAACTCCATCTAACCACAACAAAATGTCAGTTTCTCGTTAAATAAATAACTAATTGCGCAAATATATTCCATAACATAATTAAATTTAAATATAACTCATAACTAGAGCAAAATAAAAAACTATCACACAAAATCTATCACACCTAATCAAATTTCATACCAAAACGATCACTAATTAACAACCTAATTAAATTAATATTTAAGTTAGCATTTAGGTTAGCTTATAAATATAATATTTGACACCCTAATTAAATTAAGATCACCTTGTACATCTAATTAATTAATTAAACTAACGCTAAATAAATAAATAAACAAATGTGCAAAATAATCACCTTATTACTAATTTAAATAAATAAATATATCTATAACAAATTAAAATAAAAAACTCAGACAAAGCTCATAAAAAATCCCAAACTATAACACTAATCAACCAACTTAGCATTATTCTAACTTAAATTAAATTAATTTTTTAGTTCACAAGCCTAATTCATTAAACTAATACTAATAGTATTATAATAAAAAAAATCCTAAACTATATAGTAAATAAAATAAAAAAAAAACAAGTAAATAAAATTAAAAAAAAACAAAAGAGAGAGGGAGTGTACCTTGTTGGTGCTGGTGCGGCAAGGCAAGCAAGGAGTGAAAATGATGGGAAATAAAAAGTTGTGTGGTGGGGTATATAGCC
>JASCZI010120832.1:46205-66717 GCA_036250425.1 Stylosanthes scabra
TCGCCGCAAGTTGCAGCGGTTTTGCGTGTGTGCATCAAGTTCGCCGTAAGTTGAGGCGAACATCATGCACGTTTCGTCAAAATCACATTTAGTTTGCCGTGACTTATTAAGAACTTTCATTTTTCACCAAAACCGCCGCAGCTTAAGGCGAACATCTAGCAGAATCAAAAAAAAAAGTTAAATTCTTGTAAATAATATCTTTATTATTTGTTTTGAAAAATAAAATTTTTAAATAATTTATTTCAAAAAATTTTACTACCAGTATATGCTCTATTAAATTTTTGGTATACACTTCTCTCTATCTATTTATTTACTGCATTGATAACTGCTGTGTTAATTCATTACATGCCCAATAATTTTCTGAAATAAGTTGCACCCCCAGGAATTTTCATCTCTATTGCATTCTTCTTAACTTTGATTCTAGCATTTAGACTTTTACATTCCAGTAATATACTAAAGATTGTAATGATATTTATTTTAATATTGTATTATGTAGTTGACTTTGGTGTGCATCATTGTATGCAATTTTGAGAATAGAATGCCTCACTCGGACGGAATGGTTCATATGCGTATTTTATTTTATATTGTAATTAATGATTAGCAATAAAGGTAAAGTATGAATTGTATCAGAGGAATGCTAGTGCGCTTTTTAGAAATTTTTAAAAATACTCCTAATATTTAATTTAATTCAATTTTATTCTTAACGTTTAAATAAAATTTCAATTTTATTTTTACAGCTAAATTCTTAACAATTAGTCAATATATTTTTTTTCAATTTTACCCCTAAAATCCCAACCTTACTCGTTATCCATCTCATTTCCTATCCCTCCTTATTCTCCTCCGAAAACCCAAACTTAAAAGACATCACCGCCACATACATCATCAATTAGACACCTCTTCTCTCCTCTTCTCACCTCATTGCCTCAATCGTTGCTTCCTCCTCCACCCTCTACCTTCAACCTTTTCCTCTCTATTCACTTGAGGAAGATGAACAGAATTAATGCATCAGCGGAGAAGATAGACGAATCTATTATAGCATAGAGAAGACGGTGGGATGCTCACAATGGAGAAGTTTGGGCATCGCAATCATGCTCTCATGGAGAATTAAAATAGAGAAGTAGGAAAGAACAATAACACAATCACAACACAAAAGAATTAACGTGGAAACCCAAAAACAGGGAAAAAACCACGGCCGTTGCCAAACGACAACCAAGAAAATATTATGGAACAAGGATTACACCATACATCACAATATTTTCTATTCCGGCACCAAGCACTCCCACACTGTCTCAATGACTACACCCTCTATACTCTTACAAGAGAAAAACTCTAAAGTAGAAGAATGAATTTAAAAGTCATACAATGTGTATTAACTTGGTACAATTAAAACTCTCAACTTAAGCACCTATTTATAACATAAAGGCCCACCCACACTTCTTACAACAAGCGATGTGGGACTTCTAATACACACTATTTTCAATCAAACCCAACAATCTCCACCTTGATTAAAAATAATGACATTGTCAACAATGACAATTATAGCTCCATAGCTATCGCACTCCACCATAAAAAAGTGCATCCACTTAGAATTAGCCAATTTTAAGAATTTTATCGGCACATATTGAACTAACCTTGCTAAGACTTTATGGTGTTGCTTCCATATTGGCTTTCCTAGAAAATAACTCGGCCATCGACATAACTCCACCATCACACAACTTGCATCAACCGCCAACCAATGCCCGTGTGTAATTGTGGACCCGTTAACAGTTCATCCTCTTCCATGGCAGTGCGGACCTATCAAAATGATACATCTCTCAACCAAAGAGGCGCTGACTTGGAGCCTTTTGCCGAACTTGCTCCACCAGGACAATATCTCCTTGTATGTCCAGATTTTCCGCATCTTGTGTAACCCAGATTGTATCAATACATCCTTGACTTGAGCTTGCCACAAGCCAAAGAACATCATTCCGTTGAATTTCTCTATATCGAACTTCATGGCGCTTGAAAAAGGTACCATTGCAGCAACACAGCAATAACCAAGCTACCACGAACGAACAATTCTCCAACACACAGGATAATTCTTTTCTGATGTGGAAGGTCAGACAAAACTCCAACCACAGAGCATACTAAAAATTTACATCCACAAAAACATAGCTGTGATACCACTTGTTGGGCATCGCGACCATGCCCCCATGGAGAATTAAAATAGAGAATTAGGAAAGAACAATAACACAAGAGAATTAACGTGGAAACCCAAAAACATGGAAAAAACCACGGCCGTTGCCAAACGACAACCAAGAAAGTATTATGGAAGAAGGATTACACCATACATCACAATATTTTCTCTCCGGCACCAAACACTCCAACACTGTCTCAATGACTACACCCTCTACACTTTTACAAGAGAAAAACTCTAAAGTAGAAGAAAGAATTTAAAAGTCATACAATGTGTATTGACTTGGTACAATTAAAACTCTCAACTTAAACCCCTATTTATAACATAAAGATCCACTCATACTTCTTACAACAAGCGACGTGGGACTTCTAATACACACTATTTTCAACCAAACCCAACAAGAAGAGACAAGACATGATTGACAACAGAGTAGAGGTTATCGTCGCCTTCCAGATCTGTTGCTGCAGCGTCATGACCTTTGCCTTCGCCTCCACCATTGTCTTCTGGATCTGCCTCATGTTCCCACTTTGCCTTTGTGTCAGTTGCCGCTGTGTAATCAACGTTATGTCACCTCCTCTATGGCTCTACCTCTACGATTTTTTAAGGTGAAGAGTGTATTTCATGGTGCAAATGGGCCGGGTATAGGAAGCGTAGCAAGAACGAGCTTGGTTTGGATGAAGTCATGACTTGAAATTTCTAAGATAATGATAACCTTGTGCATTCTGTTCATATGGTTCACGTTCTTTAGGAAATTCAAGCAATAAGAAGTGTGGCAGATAGAGCTATGAAGTCAGGGTTCTTGAGAATTAGACATATCACCTTAAACTTTATCTCTAATTAACTAATTAGTTCTTCTAATTCTAATTATAAAAGCATTGATGATTTTTTCTTCTCTTGGAAAAAGAAAATGCTTCCATAGTGGTTAGGTTGTTAAGCAATAAACGTTGTGCTTACTAAAGGTGTGAATAGATTGAGGTTGAGGAGAGGGAGAGAGAGGAAGAGGGCTAGAGTGTGTGTGGTATCAAGGGTATAGATAAAAAGAATAAAGATTGATGGTTAAAAATTTGACATCAGTAAAGACATAATTGAATCTTATTAAAAATATAAAAATAAAAATGAATTAAATTAAACGTTCAATGTATTTTAAAATTTTTCGAAAACGTTAGGAACAAAATGCATACTTTACCCTAACAATAATTATTATACAATTGGATTAGGTTAGATAATTATATAAAAATATTTCATAAGATATTATAATTAAATCAATTTTATAAAAGAATAAAAACTGATGATAAATTTAAAAAGCGTAAATCACTATTCAATAAAAAAATTCAATTTCAATAAAACATTCTTTTAATAAAAGAAATACACTTATTATTCCTAAAAAAATTTAAAAGATGACAAATTTGACTAAGAGTTTGCTTTACGACTTATCCTTCTTTTCCTCTATTTGGACTAATTGAAAGATAATTTCTTATACTGTTTTATCTTTATCTATATAGTATCTTAAAATTAAATATAGTTTTAGTTAGTGCTTTAGATATTAAAAAAAAAGTATTTGGGGGAAAAATAAATTAGTTTCTAACTTTTTAATTTTTGGAAATAAGTTTATTATCTTTATTAAATATATAATTATTTCTTACATTTTCAAAAGAAAAAAAATATAGATCTCTATGTTAGTTTGTTTTGTTAGAAGCTAACAAAAACGGTTGATATGGCCATATAACAGATTTGATACGGTGTCAAGCTAAAATCTAAACAAAAAAAGGTTTAGATTCTATTGCTCGCCATGATAACCTTTGCATCTGCACACAATCTTAGGGGAGAATACTCAAACGCACAATCTTAGGTGAAAAACACCCAATTGGCCAACACCAAGACGAAGCCATTTGTAGTATTTTGGGAGTTTAGATTCTAGTTTGGTATCTTTGACACATTTCATTACGACCATGTTAATAGCTTCTATTAGTTCTTAGAAGGATACTCTGAGAAAAGGACTTATACATCTTCTGAAAAAGGTCATGAACAATTATATATTAGGTGATAGAGGTTAAGTATGAAACTATTTAATGATTGTCCAAATGACTTTGTGAGTGATATACTAGACAAAGAGAATAAGATAGAGAGAATGTGTTTTCTGAGGGACGAAACTCCCGGAGGAACTAAGAGCTATTGCCGAGAAAGGGGATTGATGTGTGTAAGAAATAACCCTAGAGGTCCATAATTAGGATTATGGAGCTCTATGTCAAATACCTAGGGGGTGTAGGGTTAGAGATTACGTACCTTGAGGAGGTGTTGCCCTCTGCTTAGATAGTGTTAGGTGGTTGAGATCCTCGTGGAATTTGTTGAGATTGTATCATATCTTGCCAGATATCACTTGATTCATACCTCTGTGAGTCTTATTGCTTATGGCCTTATTCAAGTGGATTGGGTCTCGGGAACCAGTCCGTAACAGTGCCCCCACTCGGGAGTGTGGGCGTTGCCCATTCTTCCGAATAGTCTTTTGCTATTTTATTCAAAACTTCTGGGTACTTTGCTTGTTTATCTTAATGGTCTTCCGGAAGGTATTTAATGTTCTTTTAGGAAGGTGTTAGTGCCTTTTTTCTGGGAAGTTTTGATGACACCTTCTCGGAAGGTGCTTTTTTCCGAAAGCTTTCATGATTTTCCTTCCGAGCGGTTTTATCGGCCTCTTCTTGGAAGGTGCCTTTTCGCTTGCTATTAAGGAAATGTTTCCACTTTCCTTTTGATGATGTGTCATGGTAATGATGGCACTTATTTGCCCCCTAAACCTTGAGAAACTTATTTAACAAGTTCTCTTGGGGTTCATTTCCTCTTTTATTTCTCTATCTCTCTCCTCTTACGAGGGAGTTTTTCTTCTTCTTGCGCGTCTCTTGTTGATCTTAGAGAATTTTTCTCCGTCATTTTCTGTAAGTGTTTCCAATCCTCATTATTTTTACTTCTTTTCTGTCTTAAGTAGGTAGGGGTTCGGCTTCGGCTTGGCCGTTGGCTTGAGGGTGTTCAACAGATGAAAATTTTTGGTGGATTTGGAATCTTTTGCGAAGATTATGCTCCTTGGGATCCTAAACCTGGTGATGGTGCCGTTTCATACAAACTTTCTGCATTGAGTTGCTGTGATCGACGCTAAGGCTTCAGCTTCTACTCACTTTGTGAAGTAGTCGATTGCCACTATTAAGTATCTTACTTTGCCTGGTGCTTTTGGAAATGGGCCTAGAAGGTTTATTCCCCACTTGTCGAACAGTCAAGGAGCTATTATGGTTGATAGCTCTGTGGCTGGAATCCTTTGCAGCTTCGAGTGCTCCTGGTACCTTTGGCATTTCTCAACATATTCCTGGCATCCCCTTTTATGGTGTGCTAGTAGATGCATGCTAGCAATATTTTTCTCGTGATTGCTTTTGCCCCTTGGTGTTGTCTGCAAGCTCCCTTATGCGCTTTTGAAAGAATGGTTGAAATTCTTTCTTCCTCAACGCATTTGATGAGTGGGGTTGTGATTCCTTTTTTTTTTATAACTCTCCGCACACCATTGTGTAGCTTATGGCTTCCATTTTCAACTCTTATCTTACTCAGAGCTAGGTCCCCACAGACAGCGCCAATGTTAAGTGTGAGACTACTTAACGATTGTTCAAAGGACTTTGTGAGTGATAGACCAGACAAAGAGAATAAAATAGAGATAATGTGCCTTCTGAAGGACGAAGCTCCCGGAGGAACCGAGAGCTATTGATTAAAAAGGGGATTGATGTGTGTAAGAAATAGCCCCAGAGGTCCAGAATTAGGGTTATGGAACTATAGGTCAAATATGGGGGGTGTAGGGTTAGAGATTATGTACCTTGAGGAGGTGTTGCCCCTGCTTATATAGTGTTAGGTGGTTGAGATCCTCGTGGGATTTGTTGAGATTGTATCATATCTTGCCAAATATCACTTGATTCCTACCCTTATGAGCCTTATTGCTTATGGCGGTCTATGAGTCCCATGCTTCCAATTAGGGCTATCAAACGGGCCGGCCCGCCCCGCCCCGCCAAAAGCCCGCCCTTAGGCGGGCTAGCCAGCCTCTCCCCGCCTAGTGAGGCGGTCCTAAAATTCCACCCCGCCCCGCCTAATGGGGGGTGGCGAGTTGGCGAGGCAAGCCCGCCTAACTTTTAATTTTTTATTTTTAAATAAAAATAATTAAATTAATTAAAAAATATATATAATTTCAAAAATATATCAAAAAATTTTAATTTTTAATTAATATTAAAAACATCTAATTAAATATTGATTTCTTAATATAATTTTACAAATATTTCAATAACTTATAATATTTTGACTAATTAACTAATTATTTACTTTATTTTTTAAAAAAGTAGCGATAAAAAGAGGCCCGGCGGGCTAGCCCGCCCCGCCCGCCGAAGCCCGCCAAAGCCCGCGGGCTAAACGGGGCGGGTTAGGCAGGTTTTCTTATTTTGGCGGTTTTGAAATTCTAGCTCGGCCCGCTTTTTTTGGCGGGTTAAGTGAGTCAGCCCGGCGGTTTTCGGCGCGTTTGACACCCCTACTTCCAATGAACATTTCAGACGTGGCATAGCAACTGACATGTCATCATCTTAACTTATTCTCAGCCAGTAACGTGAGTTGAACTGCCCTATTAATTATAAGATTAGGGGCCAAAATGGGTTTTTAAATTTTTCAGAGATGGCAAAGTCTAATACCCAAATGTTTAGGGGCCAAGAAGGGGTTTTACTCTAAAATAAATCCAGACAAATCAGCACCAACATATGCCACAAAGAAAAAATGGAAAAGGAGAACTGGAACTTCACTTTTAAAAGGAACCGTCTCATGAATGTAATCTTGGCTTGGAACTGCTTTGCTTTCTATTTAGGCCCACAAACAAATTTAGCTTTTTCAAAGAGTGGAGAAAAATGGCATACCAAGAAATGTGCAAAAAATTATATGGCGCACCTGACACTGTTATTTTGGTGCTGCTTCCTTTGTAATCATTGTCACTTTTACTTGTTGTTGCCATCATACTGTGATAGCCAACACAACAACTTGGATTCTAGGATTGTGTCTTATAGTCTTTATTGCTCTCTGATGGCCAAATCAGTAGAGACCTACTCACCCCAATTGAAATTGAAATTGGGGGTGGATTGAACCCTAATTTAATATGTTCCTTCGTTCTGATGTTGTTGCTGGTGCTGGTTCTACTGAAAAGCCAGATTCTGGATATGAATAAGTTGTTGTACTTGTTGATGTATCTGCCTTGGTACCTACACATGCATATCAACATTCTCATTCATATAGCTTTTACTCAAAGGAAAGAAACATGACAACCTCTAAACCATACAAATACAAGAATCATGACAAGGTGAATTGACACATAAAATACAAAAGTGTATAATGAAATGCAAAGGAGCGGATATAAGTACTTGCTGAGGTATTCGAATAGAACTCTGCTGCTGTGGTTGCATTTGTGACTAAATCCCATGAACTTGTTGATGATTTTGTTGTACAATATTCCTAAAACCATCCTTAATCACATCCAATAATGGCATAAAATTACTGAAAACAACAAGGAAAATGTTAAAATGTGAGCACTATATGTTTATGATGCAATGGTTTGAACGAAGGAGCACACTAAATTAGGGTTCAATCCACCCACAAATATAGATATTTCAATTTCGATTGGGGTGAGGGGTCTATAAGTCTCATTCTTTCAATGAACATTTTAGACGTGGCATAGCAACTGACATATCATCATCTTAACTTGCTCTCAATCAGTAATGTGGGTTGAACTGTCCTATTAATTATAAGATTAGGGGTCAAAATGAGTTTTTAAATTGTTCAGGGGTGACAAAGTCTAATACCCATATATTCAGAGACTTGAGAGGGATTTTGCTCTTCATTTTGAGACTTGTCCTACTGTAGCTTCTCTTTTGTGTAATTACAAGGATCACTATTTTGTGCCACTAATATTATATAAGGCTATTTTGGTCAATTCATTGTCCATTGGCATTTTTTTAATATTTCTGTGATGAGGAATTTAATTAAAAACTTTTATAATGCACAAAGACCTTAAAAGAAAAAAGCTTATAGAAATCTAATTAAGAATTTGGCGAAATTGTAGGGATTTTATAATAATTTAACTAATTTTTTCGTTTCAAGTAAAAAAAAAAACCTAATTTTTTCGTTTATTTATCACAAAATTAAAAAATAAGGAATAATTTGTCTTTTTCCCTCAAAATTTAACTTAAAGGTGAAAAGACACATCAGTCCCTCCTTAAATCCAGAATGTTCTAGACAACCCATGACGTTTCCAATTTCCATGGCCTCATCAAACCCTCAACTCCAAACCCCATCGTTCCTCGCCACTCTGAAGTCTTTCACCTCGCTACTCCTTCTCAATCTTCCCCCACACAAAATACTGAACTAATTAAAAACAAAGACTATTACACCAAAAAAACAAAAATGTTCGGAGTAGTTTTCCCAAACCGCAGCTTCCCCATAGACATCTCCACCTTCGCCCAAATCGATACCTTCCACTGGGTTCTCGACATGAACACTTTCGTCGGTAAACAATTTTTATTTATTTCTTTATTCTTTTATTTATTTTTCTAAATATAAGTAACATTACTACCTCACTGATCATTATCCTGCGCACATTAGCATCCTCCTCCGTAACTAACGGCTTCACTCTAACATGCGCAGGGGAGGCTTACGATCAAATTCGCGAGGTTTGCATCTTCCTTCTCAACGGCTTCACCCTTCCTCCGGACAAGGCGCTCGCTGTCTACGTCCAGTCGCCGGGATCGCCGTTCGTCTTCTGCGGCGCCGTCACGCTAGCTCGCCCCTCCGCCGTGCTCTCGTTGCCGTGGCCGGAGCCAGGGGGAGGCGCGCAGCTGCAATTGACGGCGCCGGACGCGCAGCCTCTGTCAGCGAAGATCGGTGTGTCGGTGGAGGACGCGGCGGCACTGCCGTCGCTGGACGTTGCCGGCGAGCAACGGATCGAGCGCGTGGCATTGAAGGTAGGGGAGAATCTATTCAACTTCATGCAGAGTTTTTGCGGCGTGGATGGATCGAAGCTGGTGGTGCCGATGGATATTTTGGATCGGTGGTTCAAGAAGTTTCAGGAGAGGGCCAAGCGTGACCCTGAGTACTTGAAGGGTTTCGCTTTGTAAGTGTTTCTTAATTTAGGGGGAATAAACGTTTCAATTTTCCCCTTTTTTTTTAGGTTTCTTAGAAATGATAGAGAATGCCAAGGGAAATTGTGATTGTATGAATTGTGATGATAGTTTAGATGTAACTTGATGAGAAGTTAGTTATGAGCTAATTACGATTGGATGAATTGGAGATTTCTTTCTTTGTGCACTCCAATTGCAATTTAGGGGGAGAATTACTGAATTAGTAGGTACATGAAGATTTTGCACCCTATGTCTTTGTTTTTAGATATTTGAATTTGAAATATGTTTTGATCATGTTAACACTGAGGAATAGACTGCTAATTGCTGAAAGTTATACAAGACTTGCTATGTCCAAATTGATGGGTGAAATGAAAGAGGGAGGATTTGCAATTTGTTCACATTTTGAATTTATGGCTATATGCATATATATTAGAGTAACATCCAGTTCGGCCATATCTATTTTCTGTACACATTTTAGCAAATATACATAAAGCAAGTATTGAATGTTATGGGAGCTAAGTAATGAAGAAACTTACTAAATTGAAAATATATTTAGTGCTGGATGTGACTCATTTAAGTGAACAGGTGACCCACATTTTTGGGCTAAAAAAAAGCCTCGAACATTAGATTTTTCAAGCATTTAAGGAGGATTTTCAAGTGGGAAAAATAGGGAGAATTTAGGGTTAGGATGATGTTTTAGTTAGTTTATAAAGAGACATGCTCTCCCCTCTCTTTAGAATTACGTTTAGTTTAGTTAGTTTATGGTAGTTTTAGTTTAATCTTTGTTAATTATTGCAAGAATTAATTTTTATTTTCATCTTCTTTTAATTTTCCTTTAGTTATATTTCTATTTTCACTCTTGTTTGCTTTGTTGTTATGATAAATGCTTGGATTTTAATTTTAATTTGATGTTAATGATAATTTTTCTTATGGGTATTGTTTATTTGTGATTGTTGATGTTGATTTTAATCTTCTTGCAAGTTTGATGATGAGTAGAAATAGAATTGAACTTATTAGATGTAACGTTTAAATATGTCCACCATATGTTTGATAAAATGTTTAGTGTAGTTTTAGAGTAGTTTTAAACTTGGCTTGGGATTGAGAATTTTGGTGACCTTGAGTTATTAATGTCCAATATTGATTGGTAATTTAAAGTTGTTAATTAATCTTGTTTTCATTGACACTACTCTTTTACTAATGCTAAGTTGATTAAGATTTGTGATTGGGGTTAATTTTTTTTTATTAATTTTGTTTTCACTAATGCTATTCTTTTTCATAGAATTAAGAATTAAGATTAGTTATCCCTACTTGACTTTCTTCAATGTTTAGAGGTTGATTAAGTGAGATTAATTCTTCATAATTGTCATGTTTGTGGTTAATGACAAGGATAGTGATCCTTAATCCTCAATCCTCAATTCTAGCCAAGATAGCTTTCATACTTGTATTGAATCTCAATTCTTGTTTTCTTTAGTTGTTAGTTATGTTTACTTTAGTTGATAATTAGCTTTCTCATGATATTGGTTACTTGTTGCTTGATTCTCACTTAATTGTTCACAAAACCCTTTTTTCATTATTGATCAATCTAATTGCAATCTCCACGAAAGACGACTCGGGTCTAAACTTCCAGTTATTTACTTTTCTGAAGGTTTAAAGAACATTCACCCCTTCTAAATTTGAGTGTGCGAGTTTGGTGTTCGGAGGTGCTACAACAAACATTCATTAACATAAGCAAGTCATAATCTAAGATTCACAACACTAACTAATGTTCTCATGAAAACAAGTAATAACAAGATGAAACTTAATGAAATAGTAGAAGAACTAGAGTATTAAAAAATCCTAATTAATAATTAAAACTAAAGCTAGAAAGAAATTGAAGATCAAATTCTTAGAGTTGCAAGAGAAGTAAAAGTTTTCCCAAACCCTATGAGAGAAAACTAAAAGAAAAAAAATATGAGACTATGAGTGTTTTTGTTGTAGTGTTGTGTTGTATCGCCCCCTTTGATCCCCCTTCATTTGCCTTTTAAAACCACAAAGAGTTGTTGAAGAGTGAAGAAAATGGGCCCCCAAATAGTGCTCTCACATGCTCACTTAAATGAGCCACATGCAGCACTGGTGCATATGCACAGACTCGTGTATATGCACCAGTGCACTCTGACAGCTTCTTTTCTTCTTTGTTCTTTTTGAATTTCTTCCTTTTCCTCATGCTTTCTTCACTTCTTTTGAGCCATTCTTGCCTTCTTAAACATGAAACTTAGCAACAAAAACATCAGGGCATCAAATGGAATAAAAATGGAAATAATTTGATTATTTAGAAGTTTAGAAAACATTCTTTAACCAACTAAGTTCAATTAGGAAGAAAATTTACAAATGCAAATATTCACAAGTTTAGGTGCAAGGTGAGTTGATAAATCCACTCTTTTCAACTCAAAAATTCTCATAATATATGAATTTATCATTTAGCATCAACATTTAGAAAAATCAGAGACAAAGAGGGTTGGTTGATTATACTAAAGGATTTTGAAATCGGATAAGAGTTAAAACTTAAAACATGCTTAATTTTTATCCGATCCAAAAAAGTAACTACCATGTACATGATGAAGTGCATAGCTTCAAGCAAAATGTGGGTTTGATTCCTTAAAGACCAAGGTGAGGTCTAGACGTGGAAGTAACTGATTAACAAACTCAACATGAAATAAGAAAGTTTGCCTATAAAAGTTGAAGCTATGAGTCAAAGGGCAACACTTTCATTCTACCTCACTACCACAAAAATTCTAAATAAATTTCCAGTCATATTGACAAAGGAAAGAGTAATGGAGTTCAAACATTGCATGTGAGTTTTAGAAGTTTTACTTTCTAAGTTTCTTTCATTTATTAAGATCATTTCATTTTCCAATTGTTTTGCAAATTTTATGCTTTTTGATAACGAAACAAGAAAAACTAATTCATAATCATTTCTAATGATCTGGAAAAGGAGAATGCAACTCCTCGTGGTGTTCTTGTTCTCAAAGTGATTTTTGTGTCAAAGTGCAAAGTTAAAAACAAAACAGTATAATACAAGATGCTTAGTTCTGGAATGGTATTTGAATTGAATATTACAACATGACAACCTTTCACAGAAGAGCAAAAAGGGATAAGTTTAAGAAACTTGAAGAACAATCCTTCTCAGAAAATCGAATAATTGTTTTACAGATTAGTAAGACTAGAAGTAGAAAAACACTTAGAATGTAAAGTGCATAAATTGTAAATGACAAGAATATAAATGACTTGTAATGTAAAACTTGATAGAAATGTAAACTTAGAAGGAATCATACTCAAAAAGTAACTTACGATGTGAGTCTGTGTTTCTGATGGCAAAATTCCAACCTTTAACTTGAAGATGAAACCTTTATTTATAAATATGAATAACCAATGGCATCTGAACACAACCGTCTCCGCTTTAGTAACATCCATGAAACTCCCTTCTCGATGCTCTCATTTATACCTTTGATATCGAAGCAATGCCATTGTGTACGACCCTAACCCTCTAACTCAAACCTTCGTCTTCCTTTTAAAACAAAAACCCAACGTTCTTGCACACAAACTTTTCATGATGATCACCTTTCCCATTTCATCTTCCCTTAGTCTTCGATTGCCTTCCTATCTGGAACGCTCCCAAAGTCTCATTCGACACAAAGTCCTGCTGTGGAAAAAGTATTGTTTGACCTCCTTGCACATGCTCTTTGTCTCTCGAAGGCGCTCTTCTCTCTCATTCAAGCTCATAAAAACGAACCAAACTTCGCCTTTGCCGTTTCTTTACTCGAAATTGATTGGAATGTTTCCTTACTCGAACTTGTCAAATATTCGAGTAACACCTTGTTAAGATATTTTAGATTTAAATAATTAGGTTGTTAAGATATTTTGAAATTAAATAAGTTGTTATGATTTGTTCCATTAGTTTAGGATATTGGGTATCATTATTAGGATTCTCTTTATTTATAAATAACTATACGTTGTAACCTATTTTATATCTATAAAAATATTATTTGTACACTAAAATCAGCCACCATGTATTTATGTATTTTTATAGATATATAAATACAATACTTTGAAGTTCTAAAAATTCATCCACGCGCTCAACAAAATGTCTCATCAGTGCGTGTCACTCCCTACCTTCGCTAATCACTTTTTTCTCTCGCATGTGATTCTTGTAATCATATCATATACACTAAAGGCATATAAATTAGCTACTGAAACACTCAACTTTGTTTTGAATTGTCTTGCTTGCTAACCTTCAGCAATGCCAATTGGCATTTTAAGCCATAGATCATAAATCTTAATTTTTGAGGAAAAAAAACCTTGCTATGTATAAAGTCATACATATAAAAATATAAACATTGCAAAACCAACTGTTAAGCACAGATGTACCAAACAATGATCCAATAGACCTTAATCGTGAGAGGGAGTAGACAATAAGAATGAGGGTGAGAAAGTGTTCCTTCCGAGGGGAAGCACTCGGAAGAGTCCGAGGGCTGGTTCCGAAGAAGGTGGTTGATGTGATGAGAGAATAACACTAGAATCCCAGAATTAGGATTATGAGTATTCTAGGGCTAATATGGAGGTTAGGGTTAAGAGAATGCGTACCTTGAGGGGGCGTTGCCCCCTGCTTATATAGTATCGGGTGTGAAAGATTCGGATGAGATCTCTTCATGATCCCATCAAATCTTTCCTCTTTTGGTTTGATCCTCAACCTTTTAGCTCGATCCTTAACTTATGGACCAAGTAAGTTGATTATTGATTTGATGGATTGGGCCTTATTAGGCAGATTCATAACATTGCCCCCACTCGGGAAGTGAATGTATCTATTCAATTTCCGAGTAGTTTGGCGTTTGGAATGACTCCGATTGCTTCCTATATATTCTTCCGACTTAGTCACCTTCCGACTGCTTGCGTGTCAGTTGGTTTGTGGTGCGTCGTTTTGTTTTTTTTTGCTGACGTGGCAGAAAGAGAAGTTACTTTTTTCACGTTTTTCGAAAGAAAAAGTGGTGGGAGCGGTTTTCAATGCTTCAGTAACCGTCCCATTATTAGTGTTACTGCCCCTTTGAATTCCAAAGCTTATTGAGGAAGCCTTATTGGATTTCAAAAGTTAGAAACTATCATTTCTCTTTCTTTCTTTTCTCTACCTTCGTATTTCATCTCATTCACTCAGAGGAGTTTTAGGGTTATATTCTTCGCCGAATCGTCGTTTGCGAACTGTAAGTACAACTGTTTTTGTTGTTTCGTTTGTTATTGATTTTCGTTCTTCCCCCTTTTTCCAAGTTCGTCGTCTTTGTCGCTGCGTTTCTTCGAACTCTTAGCCCTGCTTTCTGTTGCAGGCATATTTAAAATTCAAAGAACGAGGAAAATGGGAAAGAAGAAATCTTGTCAAAATGTGAAGGTTCCCCGTCCTCTTAACGCGGCGGAGCGAAAGCTTTACGGTTGGGTTGAGGAAGCTATCTTCACACAACCCTCCGTGGTTCTTGGGGATTCACTCCCAGAACTTCGCCGTAACATGAGATTGACAGAGGAGGCCGTCGCGGAGGGCGACTTTGTTTTAGAGGCGGCTGGCCATCAGACTGGCTGCCGCTACGGGTGGATGAGGATGGCCCACATTTCCTGTGGGTATATCAGGAATTATTTACCCGTTTCGGGTCCATTTTCCTTTTATGGACTTCCAAAGGGAGGTGATGACGCGGTGCCGGGTGGCGATAAGCCAACTCCATTTAAATGGTTGGGGGCTTCTGCGGACGTTTGAGAAGGTCTGCCTCCACTTTGGGTTCAGACCGACGAGCCGCTTATTTTTGTATATTTATGATATACTCATCCCTCCCACGGGTTACGGCTTTATCTCCTTCCGGGCGCGTCACGGGTGTAAGCTGTTTGGGATTTTTGAGGAGTCCATCCAGGAGTTTAAGTGGCATTACTTTAAAGTATTGCCCGCTCCCGGCCGCGGTGCGTTTTGGTTGGATGACAAAGGGAGGCCTTTTCCATGGGTCTATTGGAACCGCGAGGTTAAAGATTTCGTGATTCATGAGTTGGACACTTTGGAGACGGCTGTCTTCGAGTTTTTAGTGTTACTTCCGGCTGGTTTGCCGAAGAGAAATATCCTCACCTGTCGTTGGATTTTAGACAACGATGACACGGTGGTGGGAAAATATCTTGGTATTTCTTTGAATCTCCATGGTGCTTTCTTTTAAGTTATCCTTTATGCTTGTTATCTTACTTTGTGTTCGTTCATCTGTTTTGCAGACGATCTACTTCTTGTCGAGATGAAGAAAACCAAACTTGATAGGATGATGGAGATGATGGCCGAGCCTACGAGGATGGCTCCCCGGTCGGTTCTGCCGACTGGTGTTCCTGCTGCTATTGCCGCTGCTTCTGCTGCTTCTGCCGGGCCGTCGTTCAACCCTACCACGCCTTCCGTCCAGGTTCCTCCTCCTCCTCCAACCGCTTCTAAGGCCAAAAAGAGCTCTTCGAAGAGGGAGCGCCCGGATAAGGTAGACGTGGGGTTAGAGGAGACTGCCAAGGAGGATCTGGACGCCGATTTGAGGCAAAAGAGGCGTCGGAGGGAGAAGGGGAAAGAGGATGACATAGTTAACCGCGTGCTGGGCGATGATGCTGTCTGGGAGCATGCTGTTAATCCTTTAGACTTAGCCTTTCCGAAAAAATTTAATTATCGGAAGGCTTTGGGTGTTGGATTAACTTCTGCTTCCGTGCGGAAACCTTTGCAGGGGATGCTGCCCGACCAGCTTCTCTGAGAGTCGTGGCGCCTCCAATGCCAAGCCCTCGCTTGCCAACAGGTACATTGTTGATTTTATTTTCTTTGTATGTTGATATATCTTGCTATTGCCTACCGTGTTTGATTTTTGATTTTTACTTGTGCAGCTCGGTTTGGAGGTCACTCTGAAGGCCAAGACTAAGACTGAGGAGGAGCTGCTTGCTGTTAAGGACCAGCTTTCCTTTCTGAAGGTGGAGAGGGACTCTGCCTTGGAGTACCTCCCACTGAAAGAAAAGGCTGATTCTCTTGCTCAGCAGCTTTCTCAAAAGGAGGTGGAGCATAAGTCGGCTCTCGAGCGGATGGCCCAGTTGGATGAGGACATTAAAGTTCTGAAGGTCCGGCTGCTGGATTATGCTCAGCTCTCGGTGATTAATGACCAGAAAAGGGCGAAAGCTGCTGAAAGCAGTGTGAAGTCTCTTACTGTGTCTCTTGAGACTGCTCAGGCCGAGTTGAGGAAGTCGAGGGAGGAGGCCGACTACTGGTGCACCGAGTGGAAGAGTCTTGGCACCGAGGCTCAAGAGATGTGTCAAGAGACGTTGGAGATAGTCCTTGATCAAGTTTCTCATCTCTGTCATGGTGTGGACTTTTCTGCTATTACCTTGAAGACTCGTTGGGATCTGAAAGGTAAGAGGATCTATGTCCCCGAGGAGCTTCTTGGTGACAGTGCTGAGGTTTGCAAAGACTCTCCCTGAGGTGGTCCCGGAGCAGCAGCAGGAACAGGGGGACACGACGGCTGATGTCAGTGGGGAATGCCCCACTTGAAATATGTAATGAATACTTTTCTTGTGTTTTTGGTTGATGCCCTTAGTGGCCGGTTTGACATTGCGCCCTTTGGGCGTTTAATTTTTTGTGAATATTGGCTTTTTGGCCACTCTCCCTTTTTCAAAAAACAAGGCTTTTGCTTCATTTGCTTGTTTTAGCTTTGATTTGTATCTCAGCGTTTTATGCTTTTTGTTTAGAGCTCGCTGTTTGTTTTGGCACTTTGTCAACTTGTGCTTTTGAATTTTTGGCACTCTGTGATGCCTTTTGCTTTGGGCGTTTTTATGACTTGTGCTTTTGCATTTTAGCACTTGGTGATGCCGTGTGCTTTTACTTGTGGTGCACTGTTATAATTGTGCTTTTAAGTTTGCTTGTCGCGATGTCTTTAATTTTGACTATCGGTTTGCATAACTTGTTTGTTTCTAGCTCAGCACCGGGTGATCAGTCCGGTGAGGTGCCGTGGTGTTTGTTTCGACCACTTTATAAGTTGCCCTTTGGGTTAATTTTAAAGCCTTAATTATGGCTCCCGGGCTCTTTGTTCTCTTTTTTAGACTAAAAGAATGCATAATGGATAATGCTTAAAGAATAAATAACAAGGATTAAGAATGTAGAAAATAAAATACTTGCTTATTAATAACGGCCAAGGTGACCGGAACGCTTACATGCCTCATTAAAACCTCGTCATCCAAAGAACCCTCTTGGGAAAAAAATAAAGATGGGAGGAAAAAGAGTACATGCTGCTACATTCTGTTTACATGTGGTACCTTTTTATGTTTGTTATGTGCCAAGTTTTTGGCACTTCTGCCCCTTCAACTGTACGGAGCTTGTATGCCCCTTTTCCGAGCACATCGACCACTTGGTAGGGGCCTTCCCAGTTTGCCCCTAGCTTCCCTTGTGCGACATTCTTTCCTCCGATGTCAGCCCTTCTTAGTACCAAGTCTCCTTCTTCGAGCTCTCGGCTCTTCACCTTCTTGTTGTATCGGGCTGCTAAGAGTTCTTTTGCCGCTTGCTGTCTCATTCTTGCCTCTTCTTGGACTTCATAGATTAGATCTACATCGTCTTCCCTATGCAAGTTGTTTTCTTCCGGGCTGTAGCCTGAGACCCGGCCGGTTTCCTCAGCTAGCTCCAAAGGGACCATTGCCTCTGTGCCATAAGTAAGTCGGAAGGGGGTTAGCCCTGTTGACGATTGCTCTGTCAGAGGAAGCTTCCGAGCTCTTCCGCCCAGCAGCCTTTCTTGTCGTCGAGCAACTTCTTTAATCCGTTTAGGATTATTTTGTTCATGGGCTCGACTTGTCCATTGGCTTGGGGGTGCTCAACCGAGGAGAATTGCTGATGGATGTGGAAACCTTCTAGAAATTCTTTGAATTTCTTGTCAGTAAATTGGGTTCCATTGTCGGAAGTGATGACTCTTGGCACCCCAAATCTAGTGATATGCTATTCGAGACGAACTTCCGGCATTGGGCTGCTGTGATTGATGCAAGTGGTTTTGCTTCGACCCACTTGGTAAAGTAGTCGATAGCTACAATTAGGTACTTGACTTGTCCGGGTCCTTTTCACTACAAGGTTTTTCCTTTTTACCGTCGGCCGTACCGACGGCTCAGCCGTCTGTATATTAGTATTACCGACGGTAGTAATCCGTCAGCAACAAATTCGTCGGTAAGTTATACCGACGGCCCCGATAAGCCGTCGGTATAAATAATTAATTATACCGACGGTCAGGCCGTCGGCTATTAGATCATTGGTTTTAAGTTTAGAATATTAATACCGATGGCTTATTTTTTTTCTTCAGACGGTTAGGCCGTCGGTAAAAATGAAAAAATAAAATTATTTTCTTAATATTACAGACGGCTTAGCCGTCGGTAATGTTGGCGTCGGCAATTACAATGTTTTTCCATAAATTTATACGATTAAATATTAACCAGTACAGAGATTCTAATAAGACAACAAGACAACATAATTTTATATGCAGAAAAATGATCCAGTGATGCTAATATGAAATTATTCGCATAAAATACAACAACGTATTATTAGTATAATAATCATAAAAATGTGTGCAACACATAAATGAAAAGCGTCAAACATAATCAGGATCATCCCGGGTCTCTGGTGATCCGCTAGATTGCTCTGGCTGTGGTGGGGGAACCTGGGATCGAGCCGGCGTCGGCGGCGGCGGTGGAGGAGGCGGAGGTGGCATCTCTGGCATCCCACTCGCAGACGAGCCACTCCGTATCTGCGATAGGTAGGCATACATGTCGGTGTAGGCTTTCCTAAGATCAGAGACCTCCTGCGACTGTGCCTGCACGGTGGACTCTAGACTCCGAACCTTCTCCGAGCATGCTGCCTCCACAGCGGCTACCTTATGGACATGTGCCTCCGCCTGCTGTGAAAGCTCCCTGTTGAGCAGGACCACCTGCTCTCTAACATCGGGAGGACCAGTCGCGGTGTCGTCGTCGTCAGTATCAGCAAAAAGCGGCGGTACTTATGCGAAGGAACCACTCCCTTGCCGTAGATCCTGCCCTTCCTGCGGCCGCCAGCATACTTTACCCACAAGGCGTCCTCGTCGATGGGTGGGGGCTCTGGACCTCTTGCGTCGATGATTGCCTGACGCTCTACCTTCAGCCTCTTCAAGTCCTCCTCGTAGCCAACCTGAAATTAATTGTGATTAGTACAACTCAAGAATGTTAAATAACAGAATGTAAACGAATGAATAATAAAAAAGTAGACTACTTACACCGACGTCGTGCGAGCGTCTGTCGACCCAATCCTGATCCTCCTTCCGAGTGTGGGTCCTCGCAAAAACCTCACTCTGTGTCGGTTGTCGCCCCAGCTCCTTCGCTTGTACATGACAACATTTATCTTAGAAACGTGACGATAATAAAAAAGGTAACGTTAACAACGTACCATCCGCTCTCTCGTGGCCTCGTATGTGGTGGATCCCTCTGAAGAATTGACTTAGCTCGGTGAGTGGTCTCCAAATCAAATCATGTAGTTCCCTTAGGGCAACAGGAAGTAGGCATTGCATGAAAACATGACAGTCATGACTTTTCATTCCGTGAAGTTTACCTTGTGCTACATTCGCGCACCTGCTTAGGTTTGATGCATACCCATCAGGAAGTCGCAATCCTTTCAACCATCGACACAGACGTTGTCTTTGTTGTAACATTAACACAAAGCAGGCTTTAGGCTTCGTAACACTGCCGTTTTCGTTCCGGATAAGATTTAGATCAGACCTTCTACACAACTCCTGTTGATCCATCCTAGCCTTATGATTATCCTTAGTTCTCTCACTGTCCATAACCGTGTGAATAACGTTATCAAACACGTTCTTCTCAATGTGCATCACATCAAGACAATGACGAACATCCAACTCTTTCCAATAAGGTAAGTCCCAGAATATGCTTCTTTTGGTCCAGTTATGTTCAACTCCGTAACCAAGAAATTGTACCTGACACCCTGTGTCAACTATCCTCGGAAATTCCTTAACCCTGTTATACGTGTCTTCCCCGCTTAATCTCACAGGTGGCTCATCATGGTCTTCAGTGTTCTTTCTAAACTTAGCTCGGTTGCGCCTGTAAGGGTGACATTGTGGCAAGAAACATCTGTGGCAGTCAAACC
>JASCZI010120832.1:71497-88028 GCA_036250425.1 Stylosanthes scabra
CATTCAAGAGCATCATCCTGTTGTCAAAGGCATCCAGGTGATGCTTTGGATCACTGCTTCCATCATATGGCTCCAAATCCGTCGGATATTTGAATTTCTTAGGGAGCTCTTCCGAGAGGATGGTGAGTGAGAAGGAATGTTTGTTGTTCGCTTTCGCAGGCGGGTTTCCAACCACAACCGACGGTTTCCATGTACGGGAACGCGAGTCACCCACCCTTTCGTCATCATCTGTGTACGTGAGCCTATTGCGGAGTTTTTCTTTCAACTCTTGGTCATGCTTTTCAGCTTCCTCCAACAAAGCTTGTTGTTTTGCGGCCATTGCTTCCGCCCTTCTCATCGCCTCCATGGCGATCTCTGCTTCCCGAGTTTGTCTCTCGAGGAGCTCTCTCAGGGCAGTTTCCATCTGCTGGATACTCTGGTTTTGGGGAATCACTCCCTTCTCCGGGGTGAATTGGGGGATGGTGTCGTCGGCACCTTCGTTGTTGAGTTGAGCGTCCACCATCTTAGCTCGGAGGTTCAGTTTTCATCTCACAACTCGATTCTAAAGTCTACTTCCCCACAGACGACGCCAATGTTAAGCACAGATGTACCAAACAATGATCCAATAGACCTTAGTGGTGAGAGGGAGTAGACAATAAGAATGAGGGAGAAAAAGTGTTCCTTCCGAGGGGAAGCACTCGGAAGAGTCCGAGGGCTGGTTCCGAAGAAGGTGGTTGATGTAATGAGAGAATAGCACTAGAATCCCAGAATTAGGATTATGAGTATTTAGGGCTAATATGGAGGTTAGGGTTAAGAGAATGCGTACCTTGAGGGGGCGTTGCCCCCTACTTATATAGTATCGGGTGGGAAAGATTCGGATGGGATCTCTTCAGGATCCTATCGAATCTTTCCTCTTTTGGTTTGATCCTCAACCTTTTAGCTCGATCCTTGACTTATGAACCAAGTAAGTTGATTATTGATTTGATGGATTGGGCCTTATTGGGCCGGTTCGTAACACCAACAAACACTAATATAGCATATTTGAAAATAATAACACATTCATTATCCTCTATTTAACAAAAAAATTCAATAATGTTATGGATATAGATGTCCATTCATTAATTGTGGTTAATCTTGTAAATCAACCACTTGTATTAGTATCACCTATTGTCAAACTTGAGAATGACCATCATACGTGGAAACCACATCCAACTCTCTCAACCTTGCTTTTGTACATCTATAAATAGAGGTAGCATGAATAGATAGACACACCACATAACTAAATAAGAAACACTTTCGTATGTTCATATTTTAGATATAATATATACACAATATGTGTTCTTTTGATCAATATGGTAACAATAATAATATTAGTAAATATCCATATTAAATCCCTTTATTTACATTTCTATATATTATTCCTATCCCTTATATACCATTATATTTTATATCTATCTCTCTTCTATTAATTGTTCACTTTATTCACAACACGTTATTAGCACGAAGCTCTGATCAAATTTCACAAAGACTCAGGTAATAAATTTTAAATATGTCAAAGCTCTCTCATCTTGAATTCAATGCTCTTGATATATCTGGAAACAACTACTTATCATGGATATTGAATGCCGAAATTCATCTTGATTCAATGGATCTTGGAGATACCATTAAAGTTAAAAATAATGCATCCCAGAAGGATAAAGCTAAAGCTATGATTTTTCTCCGTCGTCATCTTGACGAAGGATTGAAAAATGAATATCTCACACTAAAAGATACTGCAGATCTGTGGAAGAACCTTGAAGAAAGGTATAATCATCAAAAGACAGTAATACTTCCTCAAGCCCGATATGAGTGGACACATTTGCGTCTACAGAATTTTAAATCCATAAATGAATACAACTTAGCAATGTTCCGAATTACCTTTTGCTTGAAATTATGGGGGGAAAAGATAACTAATAATGACATGCTAGAGAAAACTTTCTCGACCTTCCATGCCTCGAATGTGCTCCTACAGCAGCAGTATCGAAAAAAAGAATTTAAGAAATATTCTGATCCAATTTCCTGCCTTCTTGTTGCTAAACGAAATAATGAATTGCTATTAAGAAATCATGAAGCACGCCCAGCTGGCGCCGCCCCATTTCCTGAAGCAAATACGGCGAATTATAACCCCCAAAAAAAGGGTAAATGTCGAGATTTTGGTAAAAGAAAATATTATGGAAGAAAGAAAAATAACTTTTATAAGAAAAGATTCTACTAGAAGTGGGATAAAGAAAAAAGGAATGTGCAAAATAAATCATTTGAGGAAAAGTGCTACCGTTGCGGTGGAAAAGGCCATTGGTCTCGTACCTGTCGTACCCCAAGGCACTTAATTGATCTTTATCAAGCATCTTTGAAGAAAGATAACAAAAAAAAAGAGACTAATTTTGTTTCAAAGAATGCTGCTGAAAATTACACCGCTCATTTTGAAGTGTTTGATTTCTTTGAGGATCCTGAAGGAAATATTGGTCACTTAATCAACGACGGAAAAGTTTAATGTTCTGATTCACTATCTTTCTAAGTACTTATGTAATATAAATAATGTAAAATAGATTGAAGTTAAGTTTTATTTTTCATGCATTTAAATCTCAAATATGATGTATATAAATAATGTTTAATGAAATATCAATAGTTATCTTTCCAAAAAAAAATCACGACAAGTTCTATAATAATAATAATAATAATAATAGTAATAAAAAGTTCTTATTATTGTGTAGGAATCTGATTTCATTCATGAATTCTATTGCACGCATACTCTTTACTTATCTCATTAACACAAAAGATCTTGAAATTTTTTTTTTCATGTTATGATCATATTATTATTTGTTTTATTGAAAAAAAATGGCAAGAACATATAATGAAGATATTTGCCTTGCGAATAGTGCAAGTTCACATATCATTCTCAAAAGCAATATTTATTTTACTCATCTCATATCAAAAGAAAATTGCGTGAATACTATTATTGGCTCAGGCAATGTAATAGAAGGTTCTGGAAGAGCCATAATTTTGTTTCCTAGAGGAACAAAATTTATAATAATTGATGCATTATTGTCTACTAAGTCTCTGAGAAACTTGCTACGTTTTAAAGATATTCGCCGAAATGGATATCATATTGAAACTATGAATGAGGGAAATCATGAATATTTATATATCACAATGCATGATTCAAATAAAAGAATTGTATTGGAAAAGTTGCCATCGCTTTCTTCCGGATTGTATTATACTAAAATTAGTACAATTGAATCACATGCCATTATAAGCTAGAAGTTTACTAGCCCAAATGAATTTATGATTTGGCATGATCGATTGGGTCATCCTGGAACAACCATGATGCGGAAGATTATTGAAAACTCCAATGGACATTCACTAAAGAACCAGAAGATTCTTCAATCCAATAAATTTTGTTGTGCTGCATGTTCTCAAGGAAAGTTAATTACAAGGCCATCACCAGTAAAGATTGGATATGAGTCCCCTGGATTTGTGGAAAGAATTCAAGGAGATATATGTGGACCAATTCATCCACCATGTGGATCTTTTAGATACTTTATGGTTCTTATAGACGCATCCTCAAGATGGTCTCATGTGTGCTTGCTGTCTTCTCGCAACCTGACATTTGCGAGATTGCTTGCTCAAATCATCTTACTAAAAGCACATTTTTCAGAAAATCCAATCAAAACAATTCGCCTTGATAATGCTGGTGAATTCACTTCTCAAGCTTTTGACGCATATTGTATGGCCAATGGAATAAGTGGTGAACATCCAGTAGCTCATGTTCATACACAAAATGGGCTAGCAGAATCACTTATTAAACGCCTCCAATTAATAGCTAGACCCTTACTTATGAGAACAAATCTTCCTTGTTCTGTTTGGGGGCATGCGATTTTGCATGCCGTAACACTTGTCCGTTTAAGGCCAACAAGTTACCACCAATTCTCTCCCATGCAATTAGCTTTTGGCCAGCTGCCAAATGTTTCCCATTTGAGAATATTTGGGTGTGCAATATATGTTCCAATTACCCCACCCTATCGCACAAAAATGGGCCCACAGAGAAAATTGGGAATTTATGTTGGATATGACTCTCCTTCCATAGTAAGGTATCATGAGATACAAACGGGGGATGTGTTTAAAGCTCGATTTGCTGATTGTCATTTTGACAATCAAAATTTCCAACATTAGGGGGAGAGAATAAGTCACTTGAAAAAGAGCTCAATTGGAAGGCATCATCATTAATGCATTTAGATCCACGATCAAGACAATGTGAACTAGAGGTTCAAATGATCGTACAATTGCAAAGAATAGAAAATGAATTGCCTGATACATTTTCTGATACAAAAAGAATAACAAAATCCTTCATACCAGCAGTAAATGCCCCAATTCGAATTGATGTACCAGTTGGGCAGATGGCCGCTCAAGCAAGTACATGCTAGAAGCGTGGGAGACCAGTTGGTTCCAAAAACAAAAATCCTCGAAAAAGAAAAAAGGCAACTAATATTGCAGAGGCAGATGATACTCTTGTTATGAAAGATAAAGACACAGAAATGACACCAACAATTGTCCAAAATTCAGGTACAGTTTTGATGGCAGAAGACATTCAAGAACCTGAAAATTTAGAAAATCGTGAAAATGACGAAATATCAATAAATTATGTCTTTACAGGAGAAAAATGAAACCAAAATGAGATCATTGTCGATGAAATATTCGCATATAATGTGGCATTACATATTGTGCATGAGAATAAGGATATTGAGCCAAAAACAATCGAAGAATGTCGATAGAGAGATGATTGGCCAAAATGGGAAGAAACTATGAAGGCTGAGTTAGACTCACTTGTAAAAAGAAAAGTTTTTGGGTCTGTAGTCCGTACACCAGAAGATGTAAAACCTATTGGATATAGGTGGGTGTTTGTGAGAAAACGAAACGAGAAAAATGAAGTTGTACGCTACAAAGCTCGACTTGTAGCACAAGGTTTTTCACAAAGACCTGGCATAGATTATGAAGAAACGTATTCCCATATAGTTGATGTGATTACATTACGTTACTTGATCAGTTTATCTGCATGCCATAAGCTTCATATGCATCTAATGGTTGTAGTAACAGTTTACTTATATGGATCATTAGATCGTGATATCTATATGAAAATCCCTGAATGATTAAAGGTATCTAGACTATCTAGTGAATACTCGCAGGGGTTATACTCAGTTAAACTGAAAAGATCTTTATATGGTCTAAAGCAATCTAGACGAATGTGGTACAATGGTCTTACTGAGTATCTGACGAAAAGGGGATTCAGGAACGATGATATCTGCCGATGTGTTTACATAAAGAAATTTCCATCTGGGTTCATTATAATTGCTGTGTATGTTGATGACTTAAATATCATTGGGACTCTTGAAGAGATTCCAACAATTATAAAAGCTCTAAAAGAAGAGTTTGAGATGAAAGATCTCGGAAAAACTAAATTTTGTCTTGGCTTACATATAGAACATACAAACAACGGGATCTTTATTCATCAAACAACTTACACAGAAAAGATCTTGAAGAGATTCTATATGGATAAGTCTCACTAGGGGTGTTCACGGGTCGGGTTGGTTCGGGTTTGGGGGTAAATAAGAACCGAACCAATTAAATTATAATTGGTTCAGTTTTGCCATTTTTTTCGCATGGACCCAAACCAAACCAAACCGATTAAACACGAGTTGGTTCGGTTCGGGTAGACGGGTACCCAATGAATAGACAATTTTTTAAAAAATGGCTGAAAAGAACTTGAAATCAACGAAATAAACCCTTAAAATTAAAAAAAAAAAACTAGTTCCGTAGCCATTAAGCTGTTCCCAAACCAAACACTCAAATTACATCAAAATAAAATAAACCGAAAAGTAACCAAGTTCTATAACCATACATTGTTCACAAATGTTCACAAACCAAACAGCAAACACAAAAAGAAAAAAAAAAAGAGAAACACAAATGTCCCATAAGTCATAGCCATCCATCATCCACAAGCTACTTGAAATTCCTTTTCTTGAAGGCTTCAACAATGCAACTCCATCAATTTGACAACAATTGATTCCTTCAAACAAAAGAAATTAATAATTACATATTAATAAACATTCAAAAACAACAATGTTACCACTAAATGTAATTAAAAAACACATTGTTTACCTCAAAGTGTTGTAAACACTAGCAACTCTAGCTGCACCATTAGATTCTTTTGAAATTGACAACTTAGAGAGTTTTGAATTTACAGCAAATAACAAGAAACATATTAGTAACTTCAAACAACTAAATCTGTTTTATAAAGGAATTAAAAATAAAAGAGATTTCAAGTAAATGTTTTCCTAGTTCAAGTTTTTCGTGTTCCTCAAGTTCTTGCTTCATATCAGTTGGCCTTTCTTGAGTCTTCAACCAATTCTGTGTGCAAATTAGACCCTCAACTATAGACGAAAGCAATGAGCTTCTAAATTGGTCAAGCACACGATCACTGGTGCTAAATGCCGACTCAGATGAAACTGTTGATACAGGAATGGCTAAGATGTCCCTAGCCATGCGAGCAAGAGCATTATACTTCACTGACTTCAGTTTCCACCACTGCAAGATGTCAAAACCAGGGATGTTGTCCTCTACATCATCTTCCATGTATCTTTCTAATTCATTCCTCTTTATCTCCCTTTGTTTTTTCTTCACCCTCAATTTGAATTCATCTTCATAACCATCTTCTTCTTCATTAACATTGTCAGAATTAAGGTTGGCTTGAGATTGAGAGGCAATACTTGAACTTTGGCCGCTAGAGCTACCATCCGGGTAAGGATACATCATTGAGTAATACTCAAACAAATTATGAATGGTTTCCCTTAGTTTCCTCAACATCTCCTTAGCACTAGAACTCCCATACACCCGATTAAGGCAAAATTCAACATATTCAAGCTTGTATCGCGGATCAAGAAAAACAGCCACAAAAAAAAGATAATTTATGCCATCTCCCTCCGAATACTTGTCAAGTTTAATCTTCATTTGTGTAGTCATCCTTTGCAAACCAACATCATTACTCATCCTCCACTTATTCAAAGTTTTTTGAATGTCACACAATTTATTGAAAAAATTATTACATGTGACAGTCAAAGAACCAGAAAAAGTAAGAGCAGCATCATAGAAAATCTTCAAAAACTTCACAAACACACGTGCTCTTTTCCAATCATTAACATCAGGAGGTCCCCCGACATGTTCAAGCGCCAACGAATAAAAAGAATCCTGATAACTAAGATGACTAAAAGCAGATTCAAATTTTTCAGCAGCTTCAAGCATCAAATAAGTGGAGTTCCACCTAGTAGGCACGTCCAAAACTACACTAGCTTTAGATGTAATATTTGCCTCACTAACACATCTCTTAAAAGCTTGCATCCTTGCAGGAGAAGACTTAACAAACTTGCATGCAGTTCTTATCTTACTAATTGACACATCAATTTCCTTCATACCATCACCAACAATCAGGTTTAAAATGTGTGCACAACATCTCATATGCATGAATTCCCCATTTAGTATTGTGGACCCATCCCAATCAGCCATGACCCTCAACAAATATGTTAATGCAACACCATTAGCACTAGCATTATCAACAGTCACACAACAAACCTTTCTTATACCCCACTCTTGTAAGCACTACTCTAAACACCACCCTATTGTCTCACCCTTATGATCAATAATCAAACCAAAATTCAAAATTTTCTTGTTTAATTTCCACTTATCATCAATGTAATGCGCAGTCACACACATGTAGTTTAAATTTTGAATTGAGGTCCAAGTATCAGTAGTAAGTGAAATCATTTGACAATTCTCAGACAACAACTTTCTCAAATGAGATTTCTCATATGCATACAAAGCCACACAATCTCTAGCAACTGTAATACGCGAAGGAACTTTAAACCTAGGTTGTGCCTGACTCATAAAGTCCCTAAACCCTTGACCCTCAACAAACTTAAAGGGAAGTTCATCAATAACAATCATTTTTGCAAGTGCAAGACGACATTGTTCTTAATTAAACTCAACTAGTTTCATCTTAACAGCATTAGGATCATCAGAATCAGCCCCAAGTGAAATTGTTTTCTGACCCTTTTCAACTTCCTTATGAGGATTTTTAGTACAATTCCTTAAATTTTTATGCAAGTTTGTAGTACCATGGCTAGAACTATTGCATGCATATTGTTTCTTACAATAGTTACAAGTAGCTTGATTTTCAGAACTCTTGGAAAAGTGAGCCCAAACACTGCTAGGTGCTCTAGTAGGTTTATGTTTTACCTCTTTTGAAGGCTCGACAGTAGCAGGTTCAGCAATAGTTTGAGTTTCAGTTTGTGTTGGTGCTTCATTTTCAGCATTAGGCACTGGGACAGTCTGTTGAGTGGTTGTTGGCGCTGGATTTTGTGTTCCACCCATTCCTCCATCTTGATTGCTAGTTGGGGTGATTGAACTTGGAGTTGAACTTGAATTTTCTGTACTTCCCACAACAGTGGTATCATTGAATAGATTCCTCCTCATGTTGAATGCCTAAATCAAAATCAGAACAAGAATAATTATTATAAATTCGAAGAATCAAAGCATATCAAAATTAGCATCAGAACAAATTGAATACTCTAATCAACTCAAAACCTTACAACTATGTAATTTAATAGGAACTCAGTCCATTACAAGTTACAACTATCTGAAATTTCATATTGGAATTTCATACTGGAATTTACAAATTCAAGTGATTGGAAAAAAAAAATTTTTGATAGTTCAAAACAAAACACAAACAAACCAGCAATGCAATAGTCCACATACAATCAAACTTAAAAAGCCAAAAACAGAGCACCCAGCTAAAGAGACCCTGTAAACTAAAACAAAATAATCCCACCCGTTATGCATATGTAAGTTTATATATCAAGTGACTGGAATTTCATATCGGAATTTACAAGTTCAAGTAATTGGAATTTCAGATTTACAAAGACAGAACCAACACATGCCAGATATAGAAATTAGGGTTTATACCTGAATTTAGGGGAAAGTACCAATAGAGTGAAGATGCAGACTTGCAATGTTGGTGAACTACGGAGGATGTTGGTAGCGCAGCGACCACCGACGACGCTTCGGGATGTGGGTGCCGACGGTGTCTCAGGTGAATGGCGGAGTGGCTTGTGGAGTTTTCTGGAGGTGCCGAGGTGGTGTCCCAACGAAGCCGCGATGACTAGGGGCTGTGATGGTTGCTCGACGTACTGGCGGTGGCAGAGACAAGGGTTGTGGTGGTGGCGCGACGATTTCGACGACGCTGCTTAGTGGAAGGAGACAACGCGGTGGTGGTGGCTCAGACTGGATGGACGACGTCACGGCGGTAGGGGTGGACGGCGTCACGAGCTCACGGCGGTATGGGTGGACGGTGTCACGGCGGAGTAGCGGTGGCTTCATTTTTCATTTTTGTGTGTGGGGTGTGGCTGCTGTCGTTTAGAGTGAGAGAGAAGAGAAAGAGTGTGGGCGGCTAGGGTTGTTGTGTTGTGTCTCGTTCCTTTAGTTTTAGGTTTATATACTCAGCCACTTAGGGTTTTTTTTTTTTAGATTAAGGGTAATCGGGTATTCGGGTTGGTTCGGGTTCCGCACCCTAAAAACCAATACCTGGACCAAATATAGATCGGGTGTGGTCGGGTTGGACCCGATTACCCATCGAGTGCTGAACCAAAATAATCGGATCGGATCGGGTCTGGTCGGGTAATCTAGTACCCGTGACCCGTGAACACCCCTAAGTCTCACCCATGAAGTACTCCAATGATTGTGAGATCTTTGGATGTCAAGAAATATCAATTTCATCCTAAAGAAGAAAATGAAGATATCCTTGGTCCTGAAGTACCATATCTCAGTGTCATTGGAGCACTAATGTATCTTGCGAATAATACACGGCCTGACATTTCATTTACTGTGAATTTATTAGCAAGGTATAGTTCTTCTCCAACTAGAAGACATTGGAATGGAATCAAACAAATTTTTCGTTATCTTCATGGGACTATGATATGGGACTGTTTTATGCACATGAATCCAAGACACAATTAGTTGGATATGCAAATGCTGGATATTTGTCTAATCCACACAAAGGAAGATCTCAAACATGATACCTTTTTGCGTATGGTGATACGGCTATATCATGGAGTTCTACAAAGCAGACAATAGCAGCAACATCTTCTAATCATGCTGAAATACTTGCGATACATGAAGCAAGTCGCGAGTGCTTTTGGCTTAGAGGTTTGATCCAATATATATTGTCATCAAGTGGATTAGCTGATCAGAATATACCTCCTACTGTCTTGTTTGAAGATAATACAACATGCATTTCTCAACTTAAGGGTGGATGCATCAAAGGTGACATAACGAATCATATTTCTCCCAAATTCTTCTTCACTCACGATCTTCAAAATCAAGGAACAATTGATGTCCAGCAGATTAGTTTAAACAACAATCTGGCAGATTTATTTACAAAGTCACTTCCGCGATCCTCCTTTGAAAGGTTGGTACATCAAATTGGGATGCGCCAATTTCGAGATATTAAATGATGTTGCCAAAAAGGAGGAGACTGTACTATTTTCCCCTTAGTCGGGTTTTTGTCCTTATTGGGTTTTTCCTGACAAGGTTTTTAACGAGGCAGTCGAGTCATAAAGGATATTGTACTCTTTTTCCTTCACTAAAGTTTTTTTTCCCATTGGGTTTTTCTTTAGTAAGGTTTTAATGAGGCATATTCCTAATGGACATCTAAGGGGGAGTGTTCTGGATATAGATGTCCATTCATTAATTGTGGTTAATCTTGTAAATCAACCCCTTGTATTAGTATCACCTATTGTCAAACTTGGGAATGACCATCATACGTGGAAACCACATCCAACTCTCTCAACCTTGCTTTTGTACATCTATAAATAGAGGTAACATGAATAAATAGACACACCACATAACTAAATAAGAAACATTTTCGTATGTTCATATGTTTAGATATAATATATACACAATATGTGTTCTTTTGATCAGTATGGTGACAATAATAATATTAGTAAATATCCATATTAAAGCCCTTTATTTACATTTCTATATATTATTCCTATCCCTTATATACCATTATATTTTATATCTATCTCTCTTCTATTAATTGTTCACTTTATTCACAACAAATAAATCATATTATAGCACCTCAATGCTCCAAATAAAGAAATTTCTAAAATACTAAACCATAATTAAGAAGGTTATTTGTAAAAAAATAAAATAAAAAGAGAATTTAAAGATTATAAATTAAAAAAAATCAATAAATGAAAGATTATAAATGATACTCTAAAATAATTTGATTATAACTAAACATGTTTAAGGTAATAATCAAACACGTTACAAATTAAATTACAAAAATCTTATTATAATCAAGCACACTTAAGGTAATAATGAAACTAAAAAATCTAAATCAAAATGCAAACTCAGGTTATAATAAAATTATTATCAATCACACTCTAAATTATATTTTAAAATTCAGTTATAATCAAACACACTCAAAATAATAATCAAACTCAATAATCGATATCAAAATTCAGATTCATGCTATAATTAAATTATAATCAAACATTTTTTAAGTTATACTTTAAAATCTGATTATAATCAAACATACTTTACGTAATAATCAAATTATAGAATTCAAATAAAAATTTAAGCTCTATAATTATATTATAATGTTAAAAATTATATTATAAAGTTTGATTATAATTAAATATATATAATAATCAAACTCAAAAAAAAATTGAAAAGGAAAGGAAAGAAAAGGAGTGAAAATCAAACGATAAGGAGAATGAAGCTCAACAATATAAGAAGCAGCCAAAATCTTATTAAAAATGTAGATTCAGGGAGAATCCACATGAGAAATTGTTGTGTATACTAGAGAAGAGCAAAGTGTGCGTCACTGACTGGGTTTGAAGGGAAAGGAAGATGTGGTGTATGGGTACGTGTTTTCCTTGAAAGTAGGATTTATATTTTAATTTTAAATATTATATCATATATACGTATTTATATACTAGTAGCTGATTTTGGTGTGTAAATAGCATAACTCTTATACCAATTATATCAATCATAATACACAAAACCTTTTTTCATTGTGTACTCTCTCCCTTTCTAACATGGTATCAGAGCATGTTAAACCTGTTTCCTCTACGACCCGCGAGACTTATCGAACCCACACTCGACCCGCCACCACGACCCGCGCTTTGACCAGCACGTTGACTTCCTCACTGACGTGGATCTGCACAGCAAATCACGTGCTGACACGTGTCACCGAATCTGCTGACGTGTCAAGACACGTGGCAGCTGACGTGGCAACCAAAGGGGACACTCCCAAGGTTTTTGGGTGTTTTGTTTTCGTTTTTGCCCTCAGTTTTCTCAAAATATGCCCTGATCTTGCTCTTTCTCACGTTTGTGGTACCTTTGTGCAATGTTTTCTTTCTCCGGCAGTTTTGCAAGTCTTTGTGGGAGTTTCGTCTCCACATTTCTGACAATTTCGTCAGTTTCTTTGTGGGAGTTCTATCTCCACCTCGTTATGGCGGTTTCATCAATCTTTTGTGACAGTTCCGTCTGCACTCCGTTTTGGCAGTTACGTCTGCACCCCATTTTGGCAGTTCCGTTTGCATCCGTTATGGCAGTTTTGTGCAATTTCGTCTGCATTACAATTCCGATCTCTCTATAACAGTTCTGTCTATTACGATATTTTGGATTTAAATAAGTTTCAAACTTTTAAGTTTGAGGGGGATGTTAAGATATTTTGGATTTAAATAATTAGGTTGTTAAGATATTTTGAAATTAAATAAGTTGTTATGATTTGTTCCATTAGTTTAGAATATTAGGTATTATTATTAGGATTCTCTTTATCTATAAATAACTATACGTTATAACTTATTTTATATCAAGGAAACCTTTCTTCATTGTGTACTCTCTCCCTTTCTAACACACCTATTTATCAATTTGTTCTTTAATTCTATTATTTTCCTACAAGTCATTTTCCAGTTTCTTAGCTTAATTTCCAGTTCTTCAAGCATTGTTCTTTATTTTCCATTTTTGTTCATCTTATCGTGGAAGTCTTCACTGTTTATTCATTCTACTTAAAGTTTGTAATCATCATATACTTTTCATTAATAAAATTATAAAATATTTACTGCAGTATTGGACTATTGGCAAACATTCTTTTGGAAAAATAGTAAGCTTTCTATAATTTTGTTGTAAGATAGTTTCCTCCAATGTTTTTATTTCGTTTTTTGATCGGCATAGTATCAGCCATTTGGGCAGTGTGTTATAGTCATGGTGTAGCCTAGCGGGCCACAAAACTAGCCCATTTATGTCCATCTGTTTTGGGTTTCAACTTTTAACGTTTTTGGGTAAACTGAGTGTGAGTTATTGCATTCAGCTACGGTTGCATTGGAAATGGTTTACCATGCCGTCACAAAAACAAAAAGAAAGAAATAGTTTACCAAGGATGAGTCTCTCTTTACCTACTCCTAGTTATAGTTATGGCGTTGTTTCTTTTGTTTGATTATTTTTTTGTTATCATTATTAGCACTATAAAGATATTATCATTATTATTATTTTTTTGTCCTGCAGATATTACTTTTTATTCCCCTTGAATGGTGTTATGGTTCTCTATTGTATATATAATGACAAACTTTAGTTTTTACTATTGGATTTGGTTGGGTGTTAATGGATACAGAAATTTTAGGTGTATACGTTGCACAAACCCTTTCTTATATTATTGATCTAATAATTTTCACCAACTTCAGGTAGAGAAGGGCATATACATGTTTGGGCGTATGTAGAAAAATAACCCATAATAGATACATACCATTGTCAGGGACAAATTTCACTTCATTTGGTTAGTTTTTTGTAACATTACAGAAATTTATGGTGGATGGTTAAATTTGCTTTTCGTGAAAATATGCATTTGAAATTTTCTTCAAACAAACAACCCTAGATTAGGCAATGTGCTGTAGTTCAAATAATATTTGTCTCTTTTCCTAGTAGAAGTTTTGAGTTCGAACCTCTCTCAATATATTTTTGATGAAAAAAAAAACTATATTAATTTATTAATACCTTAGTTAGAGTTGTCAAATAGACAAACCTGACCCCATAAGCTCGAGCATTATATGGCATGACCAGTTTAAACCGACTTTATTTGTAAGCTACAGTTTTTTAGCTTTGTTAGTTTATGGTCAACCTGACGAGTTATTTGAGTTGATCCTAATGCGATTTTTTGAAAGATAATTATGACAACAAACTAACAAGGGGAGTTATTAAAGCGAGAAGGACTTGACAAGCTAAGTTGATTCTTTTTTAGCGAAAATGCTATAGCTGGTTATGATCATAGCCTTAGAATGAGGGACCATCTGATCTTCTTGTACACCCTAGTCTGATGGGTCCACACTAAAAACAAAATTTTGAGGTTGATGATGATCAATGGTATGTGGAATTGCCTTATTCCTTATGCCATTCTCTTCTCTTCATTCCCTTTAGTGATGTCCTTTCCTTTAACTTATTCATGAATCGTGAGGTAGAGATCGGTCATGATTATGTATTCATATTAAATTTTCACCAACCTGAGGGTGTGAAGGTGGGGGATACTATCAATGTTTGGACGTATTTTTAGACATAACCCTAAATGGCACATACCATTAACAAGGACAAATCTCACTCCATTTAATAGGAATAGCTTTCACTTATGGCTGTAGCGTAGCGCTTTGGAATCAATATTATGAGTAATAATATGGGTTGTTCTTGATTGAAAGAATGAAGTTTGAGAATTAATTTTCATAGAAAATTATTTTTTTTTAAAAGTGAACAAATTTGTAAAATAATAAAATAAGAAGTTAGTTATAATGAAATTTGCAATTTCTATAACTTTGATTTAATATATAGTGAGTAAATTTTCACTTCCATTTTACCAATTTTATTATTTTAGATGAACTTGGTCTAATTTTCATTATGGTAACATTTATTTTTGGCAACCAAATTTCAATCAAATTATTTATTTTTAATTTTTTATGTTAAATAAAAAATTATTTTGGTGTCAAATAATATAAAAAATAGCTCTGAAATAAACTTCTATTTGACATCGAAATATTCTTTTATTTGATATTGAATAAATAATTTGATTGGATAAAATAGATGTATCTAAAATTATTATTTTTCTAATACTTTTAAGGTAATAGGTATTGTCACACACAAATAACAAATCCACAATTTAATATAAGAGCTTAAGAGAGCTAGTTATATATCTATTAAGTAAATGCTATGTAATCACTTTTCCAAAAATTTAAGCGAATAAGAGGAAATGCATGAATTATTATATCTGTAATTGAATATAAAAGAATATTTAATTTATTCTATATAATTTACTGTACGTACTAATAGCTTTACTATTTAGCATTCACCATTGTTTAGGCACAATTCATCTTTTTAGTATGAAATAAAACAAAACATGTACACAAATAACATAACATTGAAATTCTAGAGAGGCTAAGCTTAGACATTAACATATTAATAATTATTAATTTTGTATATCATAGAACTCATCATGATAATATTAGTGTTCACATACATATATCACAAACTAATTGTTGATAAATGATAAGACCCTAGCTCCTAGCTTCTTCATAAAAGGTCTAGCTCCGTTAGCATTATTGTAAGAAAAAAGATTTTAGAAAAAGGTTGGGCCTCTAAATATAAAGGGATGAATGAAGTAGGTCATAAATCATGAACAAAGTAGAAAAGTTGGTATATATATGTGGTTACAGTGTATATATGACTATATGAGAGTTCACACATGATAAACAAATAATAGGGAAGGGTTAAGGAAAAGTTAACCTTCGTTAAATTTTTGTGTTTAATGTGTTAAATATGTTTTAGATATATCTCTAAATGCCTGTCTAATATATTTAAGTGTGTGTCTTCATCAAAAAAATATATTTTTAAACACATTCGATTATATTTAAATATTATTATTTATCAGCGTGTTTAATTTTATTTTATAAATAAGTTAAGAAATAATATATATTATTTTTATTAAAATTAAAAAATTGTTTTAAGACATAAAAAAATTAGGTTGTATTGAAATATCAATAAAATATTATTATATGCTTTGTGGTGGTGTTTTATAAAAATTTGAAATGAGCATGTGTAACTAATGGTGTGTTTCAGTGAATGTGGAAGGAAAGAGATTGATGATGTTTGAATTAAAAAGAATGTAATTGTAAATTGAAAAGTGTATGGAAAAAGAAAAGGAGAATGGAGAGTGGAGATAGATAAGATAGATGTAGGAGGTAGGTAGGGAGAGGGAGAGGGAGAGGGAGAATGGGAGGAACAGAGACAGAGAGCCCGCTTTAAATGGTGGGCAGAGAGTAGAGTCAGCGACTTTGTTGGTGTCAGACACTCTCAGGGCCCCTTCCTCCCTTTGATGTGACTCTTCACGAACCCACACATGCCCCAACTCATGAATTCCCCCCCC
>JASCZI010120832.1:88140-99435 GCA_036250425.1 Stylosanthes scabra
AATTTAAATTGAATTTTTATTTTTTTAGATTTTGAATATTTTATTTCGTTTGGTTGATTGTTGGTTGATTTAGATTTCGAATGTTCTATTTCTTTTATTGTGGACGTTCTATAAACAATGGTTACAGATGTACTATTTTTTATTGATTGATTTATTAGTTAAAAAAATATTGATTATCTATATTTTTCCATTATCAAAATATAAATTTTATTAAAATAATATAAATTTATATTTATATTTTATTTTTATTTTTATGAAATATAAAGATTAAAATCTGTATTATAAATAAATAACTCTCCTTCATTACTATATATAGGAGTTTATTCTGTATACATTATGAATAATAAAAATATAAATTTTATTAAAAATATACAAAGAGTTAAATTTATATTAAATTTTATTTTAATTTTTATGAAATATAAGTGGATAGAATTTATATTATAATTTTTTTTTATATTTGTATAAACTATTCAGCTTGTATTTGTATTAAATAAAATTCCTTATATACTTAGCTATGGTGAAAGATAACATTTTAGAGACAAACACAAATAAATTTCTCGCTCAATTAATTACATGTGAGTAACACTTATAAATGTGAAATACATTGGTTCTATTTGAATATGGTATTGAGAACTATTTACAAATGTTTGTTAATGACTAATTTGTAATTAAACTTGATAGGAAACGTATTTGTATTCACCACAAAAAGATTATAGACCTATTATTGAGAGAGTAGTAAGCAGCGCTTATAAAGTAATGATTCTCAATGAATAATATAGTTCATCTGAAGTAAAATGAAGTAATAAGTTTTTGAATTTCTTTTTCTATGTTTATATTGGACTATAAAAAAGTATTCAATTAGACTTTGAAAAAATAAAACGTTGAATTTATAGGTCTACCATTACAATTTTTTAAAACTTATTACTTAGTAATTGTATTTTTTACTCTTGAACTAAATATATTTCATAATTTTCTAAATGACTTATCTGATATTATTTTTTCTTATAAATCTCATATCATTATGTGATAGTTCATAGCTAATATAATTCGTACAAATAAATTAATAGGGTAAAATATTATTTAAATTAGATCACCAGGCAAAAATTTGGTTATTAGTTCATGCAAATTTTATTTTAGAATAATACTACGTAAACAATGCTAGGGAGCCCATTAGGGAGCTAATAATTAAGTTATCATCCAAACTTTATATGAGTTATTATCCGTAACTCATATATTAATGATTAAGTTATCATCCAAAATTTACATAAATTATCATCCGTAACTCATATTGGCTCCTTATTGGTCATAATATGTTGGTTCCCTAGTCTTTTTCTTTATTTTATTATATCACCATAGGAAAATTTTAGACAAAATATTAATTTCTTCCTTAATATTTAAAAGGTATATTTTTCAAATGTTTTATTTTATTATATCACCATAGGAAAATTTGGTTATTAGCTTATTGCAAATTTTATTATTCTAATAATTAATTATTTATTATTTGATATACTCAAATATTAATACATAGTAATAATTTTAAAATTAATTTTTAGTATACACAAAATATTTTTAAAAAGTTAATAATAAGCATAAAATTAAATTTCAAAAGAAGAAAGAAACAAGTTGTCAACAACCTTTCTTTTTTTAACCTATGATTTATCTACACACATGAATCATGATCATGCATGAGTACTACAAAGTGTACCTGTGGCTGTAGCTGTGATGTTAATGGAGCCGAGGAATTGAATCCACGCATGTTCTTCCTGCATTTTTGATCATATACTCATCATAACCTCATAATTAAATACTCTCTCTCTCTCATCTACTTTTTTTTTAATTTTTTTTTGACTATATATGTCAGAGTTGAAAAAGTTAAAGTTGAAAAACAATACTGCTTTTCCGTTCCTTCCTTTTTTATTTTTTTTCTTTTTTTTTCTCTCTCACACTCACTCAAAATGCATAGATATGCTTTTTCAATGTTCATCAATCATAAAGCAATCGATTACAAAATCATTTCTCACCTCTCACATCAGGACCCTCTTTTCTGTTCCTGCCAGAAAAGTAACTGTTTCAATTTCTGACATTTTGCATTTATTATTCTTTTCTCGAGGAATGTGCTTTGACATGTTTAAGAAAATATTATTATTCGTATTTTTTTTTATCAATTTAAAAAAGAGAATTTGAATATAAAAATAAAAAAATGTAAAAAAAAAACAAAAAAAAAAAAGATAAACCCATGTTAAACTTTGAGGATTAAAAAAATCATTTAAATAAAATTATCCATTTTTAATAATACTACTAATAAATCATACTATGCCGTAACACATTTATATTTGTATCATTATATGTCTAAAATTTATTATTATTATATAAATTAATTTTGACATTTTCTGTATATTATATATATTATCATTTATGAATATCTATAAATATAAAAATTATTTTATTAAATATACAAATTATTATATATTATCATTTGTAAATATCTATAAAATTATTTTTTTATTATGTAAATTAATAAAAAAAATACAAATATTACTATATATCTCTTAAATATAGTAGAAGAAGGAGAAATATCATTTATAAATATCTAAAAGAAAAATAATTTTGACATTTTCTGTATATGATATATATTATTATTACCACCTCTTGTATTCTACAATATATATGTGCTGAACGTGTAGCACACAGTTCTCCATTGAATTCTCTCGTATTTCTCTCTCATATGCATACATACATTCATGTGTCAACTTCAAAAGCGTACAACTTTGTTCCATGTGTCAATTGTAATTATAATGTGTGATGACTATGACTTTCCCTTACCAACTTGTGTTTTGATTTTGCCAATTCATCACACACTACAAATTTTTACTATGCTACCTTGTCATGCGAATTCATTTAATTTGTTTTTTTTTTCGATAAGTAATTTGTTTATTTTTATCCGTTTAAATTCTTAAGAGAATTGATATTATGACACACGAGAGATATAATTAATTATGTGTAAATAAATAAATAATGTGTTATAAGAGTAATGAGAATAACTTAATTAATTAAGGTCACTAAATATACTATAACATTGTTTTGGAAAAAAAAAAATCTGTTGGCGCGTTTTGTTTGGAAGATGGAGTTGAATTATATTATTCTACAATGAGTTCATGACTTGCTAATTATAAGAGCCACATTTGAAGAAAGAAAAAAAAAAGGAGTTTGGGGGGTGAGACATCTTCTACTTTTTTAGGGCATGTTTTTTACTGTAAAAGTTTTGAATGAACTTTTTATTTGGTATCCAATGGAATCATTATATTTTTCAGATCCAGATATTAGGTCACTATACCTTCCATGTTGATTCCATCGATAGATCCCATCAATTCAAAGGATAAAATTATTGCAAATCCAAACAATTTCACAACTTTCCTGGAATTTTGACTACCTATATATGACCCTAATTGCATATTTAAACTCATCAATGCATCGGTTAAAATGGTGTACAGTTTATTAAAGGTTAAAAATGTAACATTATCAATCATCATTGAGGAATAATCAATATACAGTTATATCATTATTTGATGAGACAATTTTCAAAAGTTAAAATGGTCTTTAATTACTCTTTTTTTTTTGTTTTTTTTATTAAAGCTATGATAGAGTGAAATTCGAACTCGAGATCTCTATTAATTAAAGAAAGAAGACATACACGAAGAACATACATGATTGATATCAACCATGTTATATTGTTATATAAAAAATCAGCAATAAAAATAGTCATATATATATATATATATATATATATATATTACAAGTTCCATATTTATGAAGGATATGAACTCTTGAGTGAATATACGTGTGAAGCATTACTCACAACATGAGTTAGCTTTTGAGGTTGAATTACACCCACCTAATTCTTAATTCTAACAATTTCATTAAATAAAAATATATGAATGATAATATATCTAACTATAATATTCCAGCTTTTCATATATATATTTTGTTTCATATCTAACACTACTTGTGTTAGAATTGTTAATTACAGAAAAGCAAATTAAAATTAAGAGGGAAATGAAGTGAACGAAATTGTATGTGTGTGATTGAGAGATAAAAGATGAAAATGAGAGTGGAGGTGGTTGGGTTAATTAGGAGTAGACATCAAAAGTACAATCTTTGGAGGGTGGTATTTCACCTTCATTATATTCGTTTCTTCTCTCAAATGTGGATGAGAATTTGGACCCCATAATTTCATTTTCATTTCTTCAATTCCTCATCTCTCACAACATATACAAAGTATAGTGGACTTTAATTTGCCATGTCCCTCTCAAGTTTCTCTTCTCTCTTAGCTTGTATGTGTTTATACAATTCCTTCTCTTTCTTCATCGATGATCTAAAGTAAACAAATGAGTACGTTCTCTTTAATTTACATGTGTGCATATATAGCATATAGCACCTAGCTTTTTGCTCACATGAGTTGTGATTAAATTAAATTGGTTGGTGTTGAAATATGAAGCTGCAAATGCCCTGCATGCTTTTATTGGGAATGATATAGAAAAGTTAATAAGGATAAGGGAGTCTCCTAATTTGTCTATATACTCCATTTGTTCATGAATTAGTGTCTCATTTTTAAAAATAATTTATGAATAAACATAAAAACATCAATTAAATTTTTATTTTTCAATTTAACTCTTTTATTATATTCATTACTCCAATTAAAAAATAATTATAATTTAATAAATAAAAGAGACTAAAAAAGATAAATTTTTTTAACATAATTTAATTTTTTCCCATAACATTTGAAGTGTATATATAAAGTTTAGTACTTGAATCTATATATAGTACAGTACATAGTAAAAATAAACTTTTGCCGGTGTCATGCTTGAAATGTAGTAAAAAGAAAAGCTCAAATTTGTGGTCATCATCATCAGTAGTCTATAGAGAAAGTGGGTGGAGTGGTTCTTAAAAAGAGGATATACTTTTTTGTAGTCTAATAAATTTACATATTGGTAATGATGCAGAAAAGAAAAAAGTGGGATATACTTTTTTTCAATAACATTTTATACAATGCAATCCTTTATTTTTTGAAAAATTAAATCGATAAAAAGAGATATATGGTAGATGTTTGTCATAAAACTAATTGTGTTTTAAAGTTTAAGTGGATAGAGTAAGACACATAAATGATTATATATTATTTATAACATGTCTTCTTGTAGAAGTTCTTATATTATATTAGGAGATGATTTTTCAAAAATTTAAGTTAATAATAGAAAGAGGTCTTGTGTAAAAAACATGTTAGGAGTTGTTTATTTCTTTAATCATTTATTTCTATTACAAGTTCCACATCCATGATGGATATGGACTCTTGAGTAAATATAAGTGTGAGGTATCATTCACTCCATGAGTTAGTTTTTGGGGTTGAATTAGGCCCACCTAACCTCAACTCTAATATGGTATCAGAGCTTATCCAATCTCTAAACGATCATATCTAGGCGTGGACTCTCGAGTGAATATAAGTATGAGAAATGCGTTAAAAAAAAATTACTCATGTGACTTAAAAAAAAACGTCTTAGCTTGAAAAACCTAGGCTAGACAAAGAAAAAAGAAAAGAAAAGAAAAGAAAGAGCAGTTATAAGTGTTTATTATGATATTAATAAGCCATATAGGCACATTTAATTTCAAGAATCATACATATATGATATGCATGTTTCAATTGGCTTGTTGTTTAATTTAGACATCAACAAGATTGCAAATGAAACCCAGGGAAATTGGGAATGACAAGATATATATATTTTTAATTAACATAAAAATATTAGACATGCATGTGAAATCAATAAAAATGTCACAAATTTTACAGACATGCCTGCCCCTCCCTCCTTCTTAATTTAATTTTCTAAGATATTCTTCAATTCGAAATATGTGCACAACAAAATGAAAGTTGATTAGTTAATTCCCTTAGTGGTCCAATGGAGTTTCTAGCTAATCGCACAATCAGCTTAAAAAAAAAATAGAAGAGAATTAATGTAAGACCATGCAACAATTATATTTTTGCCAGCCTCAATCAATCAATTCATCACATATTAGCAAGCAAGGAGCATTTTAATAAATTAAATGTTTTGGGAATCTAAAATAATACTAATAATAGTGTTAGGATGACCGAGATGCTCTCCTTAAGGTGAGGAAACATTACATTCATTTAATTAATCAGGTAGGTCTAATTCAAGTTTATTTGTTAAATATAACTATCACCAAGTAGTACAGTATTATTAGAAGCCTAGAAGGTAGAGAAACACAATGCAAAGAGAACAATACAATACTTTACTTAAAAAAAGAAAATTGTCAGATGATGATTAGGTCACTCATGATTCGTTTTTCAATTTAACCAATACATGTATTAGCTGCAGCTAATTTATTAAATGATTTAGTTTTTTAGTATTTCAACATTTAATTTGTACTATGGTTAATTCAGCTTAATTTATTGCTATAGTTATTATTATTGGCCAAATTAAGGGAATGCCATATGGTTATAACGCTACAATTACTATAAAAACGACGACGTTCAGCCACGAAAAGTTACCCACGAATATGATTAGTGGCAAATATTTATTGTCGCGGAGATTTATTATCACAACATTCATCTCTGTGGATCGGACAAACTACACGTGCAATAGTTTACTACTAACTCGTGTTAATTTAATGGTTTAGAGAAGTAAAAATTTTATAACATTTTATAATTTAAAAATCTAAAATTTGACTCTTACACAAAATAAAAAAGAGATTTTTGCATAAAAACACGTATTAGATATATAGTCATTCAAATTCATTTATCTCTTTCTTCGCTTAATATTTGGAAAGAATTGGTTTTGTAATTAAACAAAATAATAAATATATTTTTGAGGATTCTAAACTGCAGTCAAAGTATGTAGTATTTGTGACAGTAATATTACTGCTACAATTTCTACTACATTGGTATTTAGCGACAATTGTACATGTTAGCACTATAAATACGTTTTTTCCATTATTGTTGCATTACATCCAGAAATTAAAACCACGAGAATTTCCCAAAATCAAAAGTGAGAGAGATTGGGCAGCATGTATTATATATTTTCAATAATTTGCATGACTTGTAAGACAGGGAATTAGGTATATGTGATGTTCGTATAGGAGTTTGGTTTACCATAATGGAAGAAAAGACAAATTGAAAGAATTCCTTCATTCAAAAGATCAAAAGAGAGACATATATTCTATGATGAAACGTTAACAAAATTTAAAGAAACGAAAATAAAAATTGATGATTGTATGTGATGCTGAGGTGAGCTTTAATTTGTTGCTTTGGTGAATATGTGAACATTTTTCGTGTCATAAGAGACCATGCAGAAAAAAGAACTCTATGGACCTTCTCACAATACTCTTTTTGTTTCTGGAAATCACGAAAGCTCTTTTGTTCTATGCTTATTATATATATAATTTAATATAATTAAAAATCTGACATGATTTGCAAAAATATAGGGTGCACCAATAAATCTAATATTGTTAAAAACTGGATTATAAAAATCGTTATTAGTACTTCAATATCATAAAACGATTTCTCTTAAAAATTTAAGTTAATAGAAGAAAATAGATTGTTTATTATATTTTTAACACTCAAAATTGCACCATTTTTTCAATATATGTTTATGAAAAATCCCCTATTATGGCATTTTATAGAGTTTTCCAATTTTGAGCCTCTATATATGTATCTAATACACACCTTTCTCATTTGTATGTGGGTTTGGATCCAAAAAATGTGAATCCGGTAGTGATATAACCATTATTCATAGACGTGATATTAGAGATGATATGATCAAAAGCTTTAAAATTCAATTATTATTGTTAAACCACAAAAAAAAATTTTATTATAAAATAAATAAAAAATTACATAAATCTATAAAATAAAAAGGCATTATTTTAGAAGGTGTGTTAGAGATATCATTAAACATTATTCATATGTATTTATATTTTCATATAATTGGAATTGGAATTGGAATTGAAGGAGTGAAAAGGTAGGGTCCGGGCAGAATCATCGGAGATTTTCATTCTCCAATATATTCTCTTTCACTCTTATTAGCTTAGCTAGCTTTGAGGAAGGAATGTGCACAGACACGGAAAAAAAAATATACTGTACATCATAATTACATTATTGTTGATTAGCGTACAAGTAATTTGTAGTTAATGTGTTTGAAATAGGATTTTTTTATCAATTTAGGCAGTCGTTACTTAACACGGGCCTGAGAGCAGCGTGATTGGGTTTTCAAGTAACATGGGGAAGGTGGCCCGTGTTAGTGGATTCTTGGGCAGAGCAAACTCTAACACGGGCTATAGTGCCCCATGTTGCATAACATGGGCTTGAAAATCCCAAGTTGCATAACATGGACTAAGATGACCCAATTTGTCACCATGAAGCTACTAGACCCGTGTTAGGGTCCAAAAAACATAAATAATAATAATAATAATACCGTAAATATTATAAATAAATATAACTTATATACATATTGTCACTAACATCATAAATAAATACAAATAATAAATAATGAAATACTCATAAATTATTATAAATATTAAAAACTATTAAGTATGTCACGCATTTTTTTACTAAAATGATTAAGTTAAAATATCAAATTTATCTAATTGTAATTAACTATAAATATTTATAAATTATTACAAAAAATTATGAACCATCTTAAGTGACGGACATCCATAAATAATTATACTCATAAATTTTATTTCATCCATTATTAATAAACGGAAATACTTATAAGTAATTACAAATACTAACCATTAGTAACTATTTATGAATAGTTAAACAAAAATTATATACCACTAATAGGCTTACGATCATTGTAATTATTTATGAATGTGTATTAGTGGTATATAATTTTTATTTAATTATTCATAAATAGTTACTAATGGTTAGTATTTATAATTACTTACAAGTATTTCTGTTTATTAATAATTGATGGAATAAAATTTATGAGTACAATTATTTATGAATGTCTGTCACTTAAGATGGTTCATAATTTTTTGTAATAATTTATAGGGATAATTACTATTTTGGTCCCTATGGTTTTAGTCGAAAATCTAAATTGTCCCTAAGATTTTTTCTTGTTCAAAATCGTTCCTAAGATTTAATTTTACTTTAAAATCTCCTTAATTTTTTAAAATACAAAACTACCCTTATTTATCTCTCACTAGTCACCCTTGTCTTCCACCTTCTCTCTGAAGCCTTTCTCAAACTCTCCCCTCCCTTTCTTTATTCATTGTTTTCTATACCTTGAACCTATCTTTCTCTTTATTCATACTACTATACTGACTTATGACATGTTCCCCCATTTGTTGATTTAAATTTAGATTACTTCCTTTAATCAATTTTATTTTTCTCTTATTGATTTCATATCATACCACCAAAGTCCCTTTCACCATTAACAGCAATATACAATCAATTTCACTGGTAGCAAACAAAGACAAAAACAAAAGCATTTAATTTTTTTGAAAAAAGAAGATAAAATAAAAATAAAGAAGAGATGTAGAGACAGACGGAGAGTGGGTGGGTGCCGTAGAGGAGTTGTCTCACTAAAGGCAGCCACAACTTCTCGTATGTGTTTGGTGAGTTTGGTGTGTTATGCGTATGTATGTTTGTGGTTAAATGGGAAAAAAATGGAGTAAGAGCAGTACACTACTGGCTCATGGTGGGTGTTGGAGCAGGAGGGAGGAGATAGCTAGACACTGTAGGTGGAGATGAAGAAGAGGAGGAAAGGACATGAGTAAGGGAGATAGGGTTGTGAGTGAGGTGAAAGAGATAAATAGGGGTAGTTTTGTATTTTAAAAAAATAAGGACGATTTTAAAATAAAATTAAACCTTAAGGACGATTTTGAATAAAAAAAAATCTTATGGACGATTTTGATTTTTGACTAAAACCATAAGGATGAAAATAGTACTTATCCCTAATTTATAAATATTGATAGTTAATTACAATTAGGTAGATTTAATATTTTAACTTAATCATTTTAGTAAAAAAATACGTGACATACTTAGTAGTTTTTAATATTTATAATAATTTATGAGTATTTTATTATTTATTATTTGTATTTATTTATGATGTTAGTGATAATATGTATATAAGTTAGGAAAATTATCACATGTTCCATTAGTGAAACTGAAACATCATATTCTGTAATACAAAAGTTTGCATGATGCCTATTTATCTTGTAGTAGGTATGAAATGACTAAAATGACCCTTATTGTAGTGTTGATTGAATGGAAATTAGTTCCATTTGCTTTTATATATATATATATATAATTTAGTCAACAAAATAATTATAATTTAATATTTTGAGAAGTTTAATAGAATTATATGAGTCATAAATTATAATATTACTTATACATAAAAAAGTAACTACTAAATTAATTATTGATTAAAATATATATTAAAATATATACGTTAAAAATAAGTTAAGTAATACATATTTATGAAAAAAATACATAATCAGTCAATTTGGTTTTGGTGTCTAACTATTTTAATTTTTGAATTCATAAAACTTTTTGTTGATGTTTAGTTGATGTTAGAATAATTCTATTAGACTATTAATCAAGGTTAAACCATAAATAAGAATACAATTTTGTGAAATTTAAGGCATGATTTATGTTATTTATAATATAAATTTAATTTCTATACACTATTAGTATAAAAAAATTTTACACATACATCCAATAAGATATTGTCATATCATCAAAATAATTATTTTCAAACCTATTATTTCTAAAGGCATATAAATTCATGAATTTGATTGGATGACTGTGTAAAGATACATCAAAATTAAACTCTTATAATATATTTATAAAATATTTTATTTTATAAAAAATAGAATAATTAAGATAATTTTTTTAAAAAAATTAGCATAAAAGGGGAATAAAAAGCAAATTGAGTCACATGCTTTATTTAAATTAAAGGATATTGTTAGAATGATACGTGTTATTTTACTTACATTCTTCTAGCAAATACCAAATTAACACTCATATAAAAATATGATACCGTTTGGTGAGTTAACTATATTGGATTTTGTGGGTATTAAAATACATAATTAATTAATAATAATGATATTTTTATACAGGTGTAAATTTAGTATCTATTAAAAGAGTGTGTAAATAACATTATTTTAGAATACTATTATATAAATATAAATATAATTATTTTATAAAATAGATAAAATATATAGCTTTAATTTTGATTAATTTTCAATTGTTGAACCATTAATTATTATTATAACAGTAAACAAAAT
>JASCZI010120832.1:108934-160163 GCA_036250425.1 Stylosanthes scabra
ACACTTATAAGATGCTAAATATTTTGAGGTCCAAATACCCTGAGGTAAGGTGTAAGGAGATACATAGTTAATGAATTGTCCTAAGCGCCATATGTATGTATGAATGCAACACATCAATAAAATGAAAACATATATATGTGCATTTTGTAATGAATGATTATGATGGTTCACTATCACTCTATCAATTTCTTTAAGCCATTCATGAATATCATAATAATGTATTTATATAATCTCTCACATAACGCCAATGCGAATTGGGACCCTCTACAGTATGTAGTGTGTCTAATAATGGCAATTAATCAGCTTCCATTTGGGATACTGCTACTCAATTTTCTAGCATCATAATAATCATAAACATGATAAGTTGTTAACTTACTGATTCACTTAATAATCAAATGTCATAGAGATTCGAATACTTTATGCATGTACCAATTCAACAAATTCTTAAATAAAATTTCAATATGCAATATTAATTATTAGCTTGTGAAGCTAAAGGGTTTTAAAATAAGTAGTGTGCTCGCAGTGTAATATATTATGTGTAAAATAATTTGTTAGAGATTTATCATTGTTGGGCATCGCGACCATACTCCCATGAAGAATTAAAATAGAGAAGAAAGAAAGAACAATAACACAATCACAACTACGGCTGTTGCCAAACGACAACCAAGAAAATATTATGGAACAAGGATTACACCATACATCACAATATTTTCTACTCTGACACCAAGCACTCTCACACTGTTACAATGACTACACCCTCTACACTCTTACAAGAGAAAACTCTAAAGTAGCAGAAGGAATTTAAAAGTCATATAATGTGTATTGACTTGGTACGCTTAACATTCTCAACTAAAGCCCCTATTTATAACATAAAGGCCCACCCACACTTCTTACACAAAATAATGTGAAACTTTCAATACACACTATTTTCAACCAAACCCAACAATCACTTATATATTTATTATTGTTTTTGCACGTGAGTACTTGTTAAAATGATAATTGTTCATGAGCTTACCTGAAACCTCCCCGGTCAATTTAAATTAAATTTTTGGAAATGGTGATGATATCAGATTTCCACCCTTCCCTCCCTAAAAAGTCAGATCAATATATATATATATCTTTGAGATTCCCAAATAAAGGAGTTAGCCACTAAAATTATTTCTGAAACTTTTAAAAGCATATAAAAATCACTCTAAATTTTGTTAATAATTAAAATACTTACTAATTATTTACTAGGACAAAAAATCAATATAAACCAAACAAAACTCAATATTATCATATTACATTAATATAGAAAAAATATCAGATTGCACCAAATCCCTAATCTATAAAATTCGTGGCAGGGTGGAGGATTTAAGTAAATCTGTGGGACCCCACTACGAATTCAGGTTGTTGGATAAAAAATTAGGGAAATCTGTGGCACCCTGCCACGGACGGATTCAACTTGACGGAGCCACTACTATAAATAGCAAGTGGTGATCCATTGTGAAAATGAGAGGTGAGCTGAGATGGCGGAGGCAGAGGAAGGAATGCGGGACATGAGGCGACGGAGTAAAGCAAGCCGGTTGAGAATGGATGTATTAGGCAATTAATAAAGGAGAGTGCCCGACAATACTTTTACCGATGATAGTCCTCCTGAACATCCGCCGAGTTAAAGTGCGTCGGAGCATTCTCCAATAAATGACCCTTGCTGAGATATGGCCACCTTAGTCCAGTGGTCTAATACCCAAGCTCGGTACAAGCTATCGGAGAAATGGTCTCCATGTACCGGGTCAATATTTACACTTTTAGAGTTTATTTACGATGAAAATGTAATGTACGAAGTTTAATGTGCATTTGTTGTTTGTAAATAAAAAAGATAGTGAAAATGTAATGTACGAAGTCTTTTTTCAATTAAATTTCGGTTTCGCTTAATTGTTTCTATTTTCTTGTTTAGGGTTTTTAAAAAATTGATGTAACGTAGATAACTTTTTGTACGTTGTATCATTCACAGTGACATAGATCGTTTGAGAAAAATATAAAACAACTCTGTAAATACACAAATATGTACATAAATGCATCAATAGAAAGTTGGAAAGTTGACTCAAAGGTCGGAGATGATGTTACGCCAGTGAAGGATACTTGGGGCTATAAATCTGAGAACACGAATGTGAACCAGGGCAAGGAAATTGAATCAAGTTGGGATGCCAAGAAGCATGATGAAAATAGCTCCTTGGGTCTCCCTGTACCCTCGGGCATGTGTGTCTCGAAGTCCCACAAGCAGCCACTGACAGGCTCATCGTCGATGGAAGACGCAGCTGGTACGGCACGACACGCGGATGTAGGTCCATCGCTCTCTAACTTCTCTCTACCTTTTCTCTCTCATTATCTCTCTCTAACTCCTTGCTCTCAATCCAAATGACCCTGCCACAGATTTATATATAATTTCATTACCTTGAATCCGTGACAAGTTATCACGGATTGTGACTGGAAATTAGATTAACCTGAATCCGTGGCAGGCTGCCACAGATTCACCTCAATTTGTAAATTCAGTAGCCTGAATTCGTGGTGGGGTCCAACGAATTCGTGAAAACCATGTACCCTGCCACATATTCTATAGAAATGGAGAATCAGTGTAATCTGGTCATTTATCTGATTTTAATGTAATTTGATAATATTGTGCCCTATTTAAAAATTTAATAAAAGTGTCTAACTTTAAATTTTTAATTATCATTGTCATGTGATAAGTATACGCTTGTTGGATTTTTAAATAATTAATGAATATTTTTAGCATTAATAAAATTAAAGATCATTTTTATTGATGTTTAAAAAATTCAAGGAGGATTTTGATAATTAATTCAAAATATATAGAAGTATTTGATTAACTATTCAAGGGATTATATCACTCCTTTCAAAATAGATACATTTATATATTATAAATCACCTGTATTTTACCGCTATGTGAGAAATAAAAGTTTGATGAAAGATACATTGGCCATTATTACAGCAATAAATTAATTAAACGGTACTACTAATTAGCTTTACATTAATTTCTTTATTTGATGTGAAATCATATTTGATTTTTCAATTATAGTAGTAGCTTATTGTGCATATATAGGTCTAGGTTGTGTGGGACCGGTATTGTATTATTGTATGGGACCTGTGATGGGTCAATTAATTATAACATCGATTAATTAGGAAAATAAAATAAAAAAAATGACCATCGTTCATAAGGGAAAATAATTTTTGAACATCAAACTCATAATAATATTCTTTTTTTTTTTGGTGACTACTCATAATAATATTCTGAATCGTCGCTATGTATTTTTTTCACTCTTAAATATTTCTTAAATAATATGACACGCGAACACCTAACTAATATATAATATTAAATATAGAAATAATATTATTCTATGATTATAAAGAGTTGTACCGAATTATAAGTATGAAAAATTAAGTCAATCTCCAAATACTCCACCATACATTCTTGTGAATCTGACATCCAATAAATGATATGCATGTGGGGAAGAAAAAAAAGACTTTCAAAGATTTGATATACGAATGTGATGAATAAGGGAATTTCTTAAAAGGCTGTGTGTTATGTCGTCAACTAAGTCTTCCCCTATCAATGCACCTCTTAATAATTATCTGCTGCGTAATTTGACCTTTATTCTGTTAGATTATGAACAAGTATATTCCATATATAATTAATTAAGGGTGACCTAACCTACAATGGCTCTGTCTTTAAATACCAACACATGAGTTGCTAATGGATATATCTTAATTAATTAAAGCACCTAATAAAAATATTTAATTTTGTATTTTTAATTATTTATTTTTAAAATAAAAAAGAAAAATAAAAATAGTAACAACAAGATTTTTTTATTCTTTTTCCTTCTGGTTTCTTACTAAATTTTATAAGTAAAAAAAGGACAAGTTACCAAAATACACTAAATGAGAACCTAATTATTCATATTACATTGAAATCAGAAATTTGATCTGATTGCACCGTTTCACATTTATATGGAATCTGCGATAGGGTGTAGAGATTTCTTGAATCCGTTGGACCCCACCACGGATTCAGAACAATTTGTAAACAGTTATGCAGGATCCGTGGCACCCTTCCATGGATTCGGTGTTAATATGAGAAAAGGGGGATCCATGGCACCTTGCCACGGATTCAGGGTGAAAAAGAAAACCTATAAAATCCGTGGCAGAGTGTTTCGGATTGAGAGTGGTTGGTTTTTAGAGAGAGAAGTGGGAAATTTTCTAAAGAGAAGTCAGAGAAAAAGATTGAGAGAGCTTTTTAGTGTTTCTCATGGAGGACTGTCCAATCGAGGAGATTGTCGCAGAGGACCGGCGGGAGATGTACCGCCTCAATGATATTTCACACGTCGCCCATAACGTGCACGCCGAGGTTAGTTTTTTTTGTTTTTTTACGTTTTTAATTTAGAGTGATTTATTTGTTAGTTAGATGTGCTTTATTTGTTAGGGTGATTTACTTTAGGTTTTAAGTTAATTTAAATTAGATGTTATTGTTTAGGGTGCTAATAAATGTTATTAATTCCACTGTGAATTATTTACGGGTTTACGTGTTAGTTTCGTATTAATATTCTGTTTAGCTTTAACTGATCGTTACGAACTGCCCATTTTTTTCCTGATTCAATACTTGTTCCTATTCAACGCAGAAGGATAGGTGTATCATCACCGTCCGTTGGCAGATTGCGATGGGCCTAGATCCACGCGCTGAGCCGATCGTGCAGCGAACCGGTCCGCTCCCGGTTGCACGACTGACCGAGCGCTGGTTCAAGATTGACGAGCAGCTCATTAGCACCTTCATAGAGAGGTGGCGACCAGAGACTCATTCGTTCCACATGCCATGGGGCAAGTGTACCATCACCCTCGAGGATGTTGCGTACCAGCTGGGTCTTGGTGGGACTCCTCCATCCGCATCACACGTGCCGGATGCCTCCTTGGACGTACCGTTTATGGAGCCTGCGCGTCTGCCGACTCCTCCAGTGTCACCTGCACCGGCTGAGCAGCCAGGCGAGCTAGCAGCACCAGGGCGGCCGCAGAGCTCCACGTCGTCAAGGGTGCGGCACCGGAGGCCACATGTAGTTCTCTTATGTTAGTTATGTACTTTAATTTCGCGCATTACTTTATGTGTATCAGAACTTGCAGACATGTGTATTTCGTATATTTTTGTACGTCTTCGTATTTTCGTGTTCACGTTGTTACATTTCTTTTCTAACGCGAACGACAACTTTTAATGATACGACGCGCAGCATTTATCCGCGCTAATTCTGTTAAAAATTAGTAACAATTAAATATTTAAAACTAACTCAAAAAAAAAGTGTTGGTCTAGATCCGTGGTAGGTTGCCACGGATCCCTTACATTTTTTAATTATAACAAGGAATCCGTGGCAGGATCCCATGGATTCCATAGAAATGGCAAACAGTGCAATATGATCAATTTTCTGATTTTTGTGTAATTTAATAATATTAATTTTTATTTAACCTATATGGGTAACTTGCCCTAAAAAAAATTAACGATTACACAATAATATTATGTAATTTTTTTTAAATAAATGAATCTTGTCAAATGGTCTTTCTCTCCAAAGTTCTCTTTTGACTATCATTTTAATAACTAATGATAAATCTTTAAATAAAAACTATATTCGAAGTGTCGTGAGGATTGAATTAAATGGATGTGTTTGTTCGTATATGAAAATGCACACTCATCATGTTTAGATGATTATTATATTATATAATTATATTAGTTGTATATTAAAATTAATCAATAAATATAAAACACATAGTAAAATATAAAAAATATATAAAAATATTAGTGAAACAATATGTGTAACTATATATAATTATATAATGATTAGTTTTACTGCAGATAGAACTTTTTTATATTATATAGAATTGAAAATGTTTAGACTTTAGACTTGAGAGTATGGTTGGACGATTCAGATTCAAACCTTGTTATAGTAGTGCCTAATGTATTCTAAAATCCATATGTTAAAACTCTAAACAAGACGGCCTCATTAATAATTAATCTGTCTTATTTTAGATAGATGATCTGCTTTATTTTTTATTTTTAGATATATAATTAAATTGAAGAAATGTGTGTCGGTTAGTTTAAGTTAACCGACTAGGGCATGGCCCTTGATCTGAGCAAATTAAAGTTGTACTCTCAGTCTCAGATTCGATATTATTTTTCTTCAGATATAATTGATTAAATTGATGCCAAGGACATATGCTTGCCCACTTGTATTATTACCACACGGATTTATTATTTATTTTTAATTATAATTATTTATAGTAATATAAAAATGTGACATTTAGGTAATTAATTAAAAAAAGTGGTATTTTAATATTACATTTCAGAACGAAAATGTGATAAAATAATGGTGTTTTCATTAAGATTCAATTAACTGAAAATTATTATATGTTGTTCTGATTAGAAAAAATCGAGTAAAGTGTTATCGAGTTAAATGTGGCAAATAGGAATAACAATAGGATAGAGTAGGTCGGAAGGAGTATTCAAGTATCTATATTCAAATCAAAATTTACGAGTATTTATTTTTTAGCCACATATTCAAACCCACAAATATATACCGTCTCATATCCAAACCTATAAATATCTATAACATAAGTAAATTAAATTAAATTATTTAATAAAATTATTCATTGTGTAATAGAATACTTTAAAAATATAATTAATACAAATAATATATAATTGTTTACAACATGACAACAATACATTTGTTTTAAATTAAAAGAAAATTAGATTTATGATTTTTCTAAATTAAAATTACCAAAACAACCATCTAATTATTATTAAATATCTAAAAACCAAATTAAATTATATATATGGCGAGGCAAGTCAGAAAGGGACGGATCATGTCAAATTGCTATCCCTAGTGGCATAATAGTAAAGTCGTCGAAACGCCGACTATTGACTTCTAAAAATAAAAAATTCCAATTATATTCCAAAACATAGCCAAATAATTACATTACACTTCTATTTATAGCTTAATTATATAAATGATGGGCTAATCCAATGCTAATTCTAACATAAAATTTAATATGAGACTGTGAATTTGAACATTAATTATTCAACAAAGTACATTATTATATATATATTGAAACAATATTTTGCAAGAACATACTTACAAAAATAAATTTTGCAAATTTTTTATTTTTGTGATTTTATGCTGGTGATTTTTTTTGCAATTTCTTTTTTTTTTTATTTTGTTTGTTTAAGAAGAGGCTCGAAATCAGATCTTTTACAATAGGGGAGAGGATAATGTTATAACTCATTCGTTGCAATCTCTTTTTTCTATGCAACTAAATAACTGAATTTTAAAAAATAAAATAAGATTTTAGAGATCAAATTTTAATTTTTTTAAGCACATTCTCTAAATAATTATTCAAATATTTTCGCAATTTTTTTTCTTGAGAACTAAATAAATATTTACTCTTTAATAAATAATAATAACGATCTCTGTGTGAATCATATCGGCATATCGCCACAGAACTTCAACTTTGTTTAATCTGATGACTATTTAATCATCTTCGATTCCTCTTTTCTTTTAATTAGTATTTTTTTTGGTGACTTTTTTTTTAAAATTAGTATGCTAATTAATTAAGCTTGATAAAAGATATATTAATAAGAAAAATCCGAGAATAACTCATTTTGCTATCTTTCCTGGACCATATATATAAATATAAATTTTTATTATTAGAAGCTATTGATGAAATGTTAAATAATTATTTTAAAAGCATTCCATGACATTATACTAAATAAATAAGATTTAATTATTGTAATGGTTTCTATAATTTTATCAAATTTTTATTTAAAATTTAAAATTTTATTCTTTGTCTCTATACAATATTAAAGTTTTAATTCAATTTTTATGACAAAAAATTAAATTTAACAAAATATTCTATTACACAATTTTTTTCAATCATACAAACTCCTCAGCATATGAAGAATATTTTTTTTATATAAGAAAATATTTTGTTAAATTTAATCTTTTTATCATGGTAAAAATATAATTAAAAAAATTAAATACCATATATAAAATTTAATTAAAAATCTAATAAAATTATAAGGAAGAACATAATAATTTAACAAATAACTAAATAATGTTCCTGAAAATTCCTGTGCAGTGTGGAGCGACAAAAGTCTGATTAGAAAGACTTATGTAACTCCAAATCCAATATCTATTTCCCTGTAAAACTGGTTACAATAATTTAATAATTAATTTCCATTGTATGATGAACAATCTGAATGAAATATTTAACTACTTCACTGTATATGTCGGGTAAAGAGTTGAAGACCTCTACTTCATCCCACAACGCGTCAAAAAGAAGAAGACAGAGAAAAAGGAAAGACAAGAATTAGCATTAACTAACCAAAAATTTAAATAAAATAATGTTTTAGCTAAAACTTAAAAGTATTAAAAACACTAATTGAAATTACAAAAATATGATATGAAAAATGTTATTTATAATAATTTCCTTAAAGAATTCATTAATAAAATATAAACAAAAGAATATTATGTATACATACAATATATGAGGTATCATGTTGATATACATATGTATTTCTAAAATATTTTTCATTTTAAAAAATACGGTTTATGTTTAAATATAATTTTATTTCAAGTAAATTTATTTATATTCCATTTATTTCTTAAGAAATTGAGAATTACTATGTGTAAGAATATATTTAAAAGAAAAGAATTGAACTAAAATTATATTAAAAATTAATTATTTAATTTATTAAAATATATTTTTATTTTATTTTTTTAAGCATATCGACTTATGAAAATCCTTTTTTTTTTACATTCAAACTTTTTTTTATACTAATAATATATCCTCAAGTTTTTTTTTTTTAAAAAAAGAATACTTGTTAAAAAAAAAAAAAAAGAAGAGCCTTAAAAGAATAAGGGGAGTGATGAGCATGAAAAAAATAGCATTGACTGTACCGAATTAGTGCATGCATTAAATGAGTACCCCCAAAACAGTGCCTCTGAATTAGTGTTTTTCTCTCCTTCGGTAACAATGCAGTTGGAGTAATAAAACTTTCATTAATTATGTGCTTGATTTAAAAGTCGACACTCCAAGAGAAAGCAACTACTGTAGAACAAAGTTTGTCATCTACGGTGTCAGCAATTAAAGTAAGCCAGAAAAAGGGTTTACTTCCCGATATATGAGAGTTAATGCATGATCCCATATTGTTTATTGTATGCAACAACACTTAATTAATTCTTAATTACTCTCTTGATTCAGCCTAGGGTTTTGGAAACCCTAACACCACCTTCAACCTTCCTCAATCCTCAAGTTTTCTTTTTTTTTTTCCCCTGTAATTCTCGATTATTGTCAATGATCTTTTTCTTTAAAAAAATTGGAAAATAATGTTACTCATTAATTATACTTATGAATAGAGTAAGTAATTTAAAATATATAAATACACATATATTAGGTAATTAATAAAATATCAACTAACAATCGGTCAAAAAAAAGAGATACAACATATGAAAATTATGCAAAAATTGATCAATTCAATAGTAGAAAACTAATGATCTGAAATAATAAAAAATATATCATTTAAAATAGTAGAGAACAGATCATCCAAAATAATGATACTAATTCGATAATAGTAAATGAATGAGATTATTAGCAGATTTTTTTTTATTGATATGATTATTGGCTGATTAATAATTAAAAATTATTAACTACCAATATTATTTTTTTTAAAAAAATGATTTTTTTTTTAGTATAAGTATGTGAATTCCAAAAGGAAAGATCATACAAAACATAAAATAGATGCTACTAATTAGGCTGGATCTTATAATAGACAAAGGGGGAATAATATTAATTTAATTGAAAATGGTTTTATACGATTAATTACAAAAATTAAATTAAATTAAGTGTATATATATATATAGAGAGAGAGAGAGAGAGAGAGAGATTGAGATACTACTAGGTAGTATAGAAGCAAACAAAAACCCCTTTGTGTGGGTCTCTTACTCTGAGTGAAGTCAATGGTTTGGTGTTTGTTTCTTTGTTGTTTTTCATTATCGTAGCTAGCGATGGAACATTATAAAATTCCAATATACCATGAGAGTTTGAAAAGTTTTAACAACATAAAAGTATGTTACTATAGCTTCGCAAGTTGGCATTCCTATTTAAGCAAGGAAATGAGACACCATTATACTGAATTTTATTTATCACTTTACATAGACTATAATATTGTATTAAAAAAGAGTGAGAATTAATTGAAGAAGAAAGAGATTTGGTGGTAGCGAAGAGAGTGGGGAAAAGGAATCACACATGAGTGTGTCCTTTTCTGTCTAATATTTTTATATCCCTTCGATTACGCACAGGGGAAATCCATATTGACCCTTTTTTTCTTTAAAAAAATTAAAATTAAGCACCAAAATTAATAATTATTATTATTGTTATATATATATATATTTTGTTTAACTTATTTTTATATTTATTTATATTTTAATGTATATTTTATATTAATAAATAATTTTAGTAATTAATTTTAATGTACATTTAATATAGTTATTTTTTGTTGGTACAATTTTGTGGGTTTATTTGAAATATTATATGAGAGATAAGATATTAATTTAACTTATATTTTATTTATTTCATGAAGATGGTAATTTTTTTTTCACTTGTAAACATAAATTAGAAAAAAAAGTATTCAATTTTTTCTTTTGGTATTATCATCAATGATACGTTAGTACTTTTTCAAAAAATTTAAGCTATATAACAAGAATAGATATATAAACGATCAACAATTTTATCTGAACAAGTGGTTTTGTCCACCAAATACAATCAAGTGATTTATTTTTATACTAAATTAAGATTATTTCGGTGTCAAAAAGAACTTTATTTAGGTGATTTTTTTATAGTAGTTTTATTTTTTAATAAAATAAAATAAAAAATGAGTTAAACGGGTCGGCTAGTCTAACTCGTTAATTCGGACGAGTCGAGTCGGGTTGGTACTTCTTTAACTCGTTTAAAATACAAGCCAACTCGTTTTTCAGATTTTGACTCGTCGCTCGAGACGGGCCGGCTCGTATTTGGCCCGTCCGCCCGTTTGACACCTCTACTTGAAACTGAAATTCAAATATTAATGTTATTAAAGGTTATTTTTATCTCTATTATTAGTATTTTATTGTAAAAATATTAGGTATAAAAATATTCTTATCAACTAAATTCAATTCAACCACAACCTCCTTTTTCTCAGTTGTCTCCTTCTCATCTTCCTTCTTATTATTCCTAACCAATATGAGTAATTTTTATTGAATTAAAATAATTTAGTTGAATTTAATCGATAAAAATATGTACATTTTTCTTTATTATATTCTAATTTGTATTTATGTGGAAATACATACAGCTTTATTTTATATTAAATATAAAAATATTTCAATATAAATAAAAATTAATTTTAATTTTAATTATATATATATTGTTAATAATTATGGTGTTGTTCCAGTGTCATTTTCGTGGATATAGCATAGATGGAGGAAAACAAAATCAAAACCCAAATGCACCTGTTTTGCTTCCCATACATACCTTTCTGGATTTGTTTTTACATTTTAATGATGGGTTGTGCTAAATGTACATCAAAATCAATTATTAAATCAATTATCAGTCTATAATATATATTGAAATACTAAATATACATTAAAAATAAATTAAATTATTTATATATTTTATATTTCAATATATATTATATACCAATAACTAATTTAATGATCAATTTTGGTCCGTAAATATAATTATTCTTTAATAATTGTTGTGGATGTTAATAAATAGATAAGAATGAATATAATAATAATTGGTTCTACCTCACTCTCACTGCTCAACAACAGTTCCCTAAGCTACCTCTCTAGACTCTACCTATCTATCTATCTATCTATCTCTTCATTATTCTTCTTCTTCCTCTTTTTCTCCTCCTCCTTCAATTTATGTTCTCTTTATGTGTCATTATTAGTATTTCCCTTTACTCCACTTATCATCACATACATACAATCTCTATCTAACTTCTTCATCATGATGATGATGATGAGATGAGCATGTTTGTTTCATGTTTGGTACATACATAACCATTTCTAATTATATATTAATTAACATTATTCCCTTATTATTACCTTCTTGTTCTTCTTTCTGAATCAGCTTTCTCTCTTCTTCAATTTCTCCATCTTTCTCTCTCTTATATTATTACCTCCTCCTTCTCTCTCAAGTTTTCCCATCTTTTCCAGAACAAAAGAAAAGGAAAAGATCAAAGCAAGAGAGAAAGAGAGAGAGAATCTGAGATCAGAACCCAAGGATTATAAGCGAAGTCACATACACACTGATGAAAAATGCACTTTAATTTGTGAGAGCGCATCATCTTGAATAGTATACCAAAATCTTTGATTTCATCAAAGGTAAATAAAGAACCTATACCCAGCTATAGTTCTTTAATTTCTTTCTCTCTTTTCTGAAATTAAAGAAAGAAGATGCCATTAGAAGGGATTTTCATGGAAGCAAGAAGTTCATCAACAACAACAACTCCTCCTCTTCCTGATCTTTCCCTTCAAATAAGCCCTCCAAGTAGTAGCTCTTCATCTTCTTTATTGATTTGCAAGGGTAGTAGTAGCAGTAGTACCAACAATAACAATAACAATAACAATAACATCTTCCCTGAGCTCTCTCTTGGAACCATTAATTCCAATAGAGGAGCTATTACCACTACTACTACAACCAATATTCCTCATCACATGAACTATGGAGGGGTTTCCGTTTCACTTCTTCATCATGACTCCCACGCCGCGGCGGGGTTGAGGAGGCCGCCAATCAAGGGTATTCCGGTATATCACAACCGTTCGTTCCCTTTCATGCCATCATCAATGGAACACCATTCTAGAGAAAGCAACAAGATTAATAACAATATGTGCTCCTATCAACACCATCACCACATCATGATCCCTTCTTCACCTTCACAACAACAACAACAAACTATTAATAATAACTACCTTATTGGAGCCGCCGTACCTTCTTCTTCTTCTTCTTTGCCGGGTTTGGATCCAATCGCAAGGCTCAATGCCTTCAAATCTCATCATCATCATCATCATCCGTTATACCCTCATCATCATCAACATCATGAAGTAGCATCTCCACAGCATCATCATCATCACGGTGGGTTTATGATGAGATCCAACAGATTCTTGCCGAAGCTACCTACAAAGAGGAGCATGAGAGCGCCCAGAATGAGGTGGACGAGCACCCTCCATGCCCGATTTGTTCATGCTGTTGAGCTTCTTGGCGGCCATGAAAGTAAAACTATTATTCCTCTTTCCTCACATATCATTCATTTTAGGGATTTTCTTTCCTTTTCTTTTCCCCTAAATTTCAATTGAAAACCTTTTATTTAATTATTTTCTTTCTTTCTTTCTGTTTGGTTTTAATTAATTAAAGGTGGCTAATAATTAATGGTGACTAATTAGATGATATGATGAATAATAATTATGACAGGAGCAACTCCAAAGTCAGTTCTTGAGCTCATGGATGTGAAGGATCTCACATTAGCCCATGTCAAAAGCCATTTGCAGGTATATTATCATCACCATGCTCCTTGTTTTTACTTCAATAAAAATTAATTATTTTAAATTAAAACAGATTTTAGGTCACAGTGAAAAAGTATTTTTACCGATTTATTTTTATAATTTTCAGATTATTTTTTTTTCTATAAAAATAAAATAAATTGTAAAAAGAGCTCAACCGGTCACGTTGGGCGGTGTGTTGTTTTAGGAGCACGGTATCCAAGGAAGCTGAGCCGTGAATATATAATGTGCCAGTGAAATTCAATTCTTTTATTTTCTTTTTTATTTTATAGTCTTAATTGAATTGTTTGAATTTAAAGAGTTGAACTTCTGAGACGACCAAACCCAAACACAGAAACAGCTTCTGCTTTGAGTGAGTGAGAGAGAGAGAAGAAGAAGAGACAAAAGTCATCATTTAGCAATAATACAAAGACTCATTACAATCTTATCAAACATCAACCTCGTGATTAATGAGGTTACTCACACACACAACCCCAAAAGCCCAACCTATCCTACACATAATATCACTCCCTCACTCACTCACCAAATAAATCGGGATTCAGTTTTTCTTTTTATTTTATTATTATTATTATTATTATTATTTTATTTTATTTTTTTAAAATTTTATAACTCAATTTTTTTATATTAAACTTTACTTTTTTTTTACTAAAAATTTTTAGATTAAATTTTATTATTTCTGCACTTGATTCGTACACCTATTAGTTATAAAAATACATAAATAGATACATGTATATATATAAATATAGTGCTATCGTATTATTATTATTATTATTATTATTATTATTATTATTATTATTATTCATTCTTTTGTTATTTATTACTTATTAATATGTTTTATGAATTTATGTTTTTACCTCTATTTTTATTATCTTTAATTTTTTATTGGATAATTAAAAATGACAAAGTTTATATATCCTAACTTTTTTTTGCATATATATTTTTTAAAAGATTATTTTTTTGAGAATTGTTATTTTAGAATTTAAGTTGGCGTTTAATTTATTATAACTCTATGGTACATTTGTAATTTTTATTTTATATTTCTTCTGAATTAAGTTGATTCAAAATATACAAATAACATATATTTTCTTATTATTTTTCTATTTTTGTTGCAGAATAGTTATAAGAAAATCAAGACCACATTACTTTATATTTCAATATAATTTTAAATCAAATATACTTGACATAAAATGGAACATTGTAAAGTCAATATATATTAGTCATACACACTAAAATTAATTTTAATTTCTTGCAAGCATTAGTAAAAGCCTTTTATAAAATGCCTTGTTTATGTGGGTGGCTTGTTTTTCCAGATGTATAGAACTGTTAAGACCACTGACAAGCCTGCAGCTTCTTCAGGTAATTCGTATTGCTTAATCTTTAACCATTTATTTATTTTTGTTTTCTTTTTTTAGCAGCCTTATATCTTTTCCTTAAGCACACTCAATGTTCTTTTTTCATATATATAGTTGAAACTGATTAAATAAAGGTAAAGAAAATGTCACTTACCTAGAAGTTACCTTAGGCTATTCTTTTTTCAGTGTCTACATTTTTTTTACTATTACTTTTGAATTTAACAGCACCTGTTTCCTTTCTTTATTGTCTCTTACATCGAAACTCACCTCACACACCCTTCAAAGGCTTTTCAAATAGTCATCACTCACTCTGCTATCCACATTACTCGATAATACTAAATAATAATAAAAACTTTCAACTTTGAAGACTCATGCATGCACATACATATATTTATTATAAATTTCATTAGAATATACTTGAAAAGTGTACAATTTTTTTTTATGTTACTATATTACATAGGCAATAATATTTGAAAATATATATATATACAAAAAAATTAAAACATCCTATACCAATTTCATTCTGGAAAATGTTAGTAAGCAAAAAGGTTTATAAAAAAATTAGAGGGTTACTTAATATTAGTTTAGAAATAAAGTAAAAAAAATATTAATTACCTATATTTTTCTTACGTATTGTAATCTCATGAATTTTGGCCTAATCAGATGGATCCGGGGATGATGACATGTCGCCAGTGGGCGGCAGCAGTGACTATAGCGGTAGCCTCCGACAATTTTCGGACCAAAGAGGGCGGCCGGATCGATCATTATTGCAACAAGATATGGACTACTCCTCCACCACCACCACTCTATGGAGTAATTCTTCAAGGTATACTAAACTACCACATTATCGTCATATGACAACTCTTTGATTTCTCACTTTAATCATTGACACCCTTACATTAATTAATTTCGAACCATGCTTCATATCTCTGCAAAATGTAGATTTTTGTTCACTATGAAATCACTTATACGAATGATTATATATTTAATGTTTAATAGATTTGAAAGCTTTAAAAGTGATTATACATGTGACTTTTTCTTTTGTTAAATTTTTCTTATGCTACATTATTTATTTCTTTCGATATTAATAAGAATCAAACTTTAATTTTTTAATTACTAAAGCTCGACGTTGGTTAACTTAATGTGTGTAATTGCATTACATTGCTTGATATAATTTGTTTTTGGTTTTGCATGGTGTTATTGATGTGTTAGAAATGAATGCAAAGCCACACGTACGTCCACCACCATATGAATTCTTGCTTGTGGAGAACAGAAAATAGTAGTTCTTGTTGTCAGCTTTTACTTTGTTTGCATGTGTTGGGTTCTTCTGCTGTTACTTTTATATATGATATATGATTTCTAAGATACGTTACATTATTTATATGACACTAATTAAGGGATGCAATGTGTGATTAATTAGAAAAAAATGTTTTACATTTCTAAGAATTTTAAATTAAAAACATTACATCAGAATAATGAATTTACGATTTAAGATTCAAAATGTTTTAAAACTTTTTTGTGAACCGCACACCTATGGTTTTTTACTTTTTTTACGCTTTGTTTGCATTGATATAGTATGGTAATTGGGGGGAGGGCAGGAAAAGTAGTATTGCTTAGCCTATTTTAGATATTGCTATTATTATTACTAGTGATTCACTCTTTTATTATTAAATATATATAAAAAATAAATAAATTTAATTAGTTGAAATATATGTGATTAATACTTTAACAAAAAATTTTGGATTCAAATTCTATAAAAAAACAATTTTTAATGAATTATATATAATGAAGGATAAATAAAAAAAACTTGAACATCAATTCCTTTCATACTACTGTTATATATATAGTATATATTATTATTAAGAATTTGTTATATTAGGAAAATAAATTTGCTAGTTAAGCTTTATTGTTGACGTGGTCATTCCTTTTATTATATAATTTAATTAACAGAATTTGACATAATTTTGTATTTAGAGACATCAATAAAAAAAATTACATAAAAAAAGAGATAAATAAGAAAAAAGGAAAAAGAAAAAAAAGTCTGCATAATACATTAAATTTTATCTAAGAAGGTAATGCATTTTGATGTGTATATATAATGTCAAATGAACTTTTTCTTTTCTTCTCTCAGATTTTATATATGCATCTAACTCATATTAGTATATATAATATACTGTTAACTACTGCGTCTTTCATGATAGCAAAAGATATATTTCTTATTTTATTGATGAGTGGTATATTATTATTGGAAACGTTTGAGGTATAGCGCGATTTATACTAATTCAGTAATTTTAATCGTTAATTTCAATGAGAGAAGTAATACAAATTTTAAAATTAGTTGAACTTGACAATTAAAATTACTGAATTATCATAAATCATAATATACCTAAAATGCTTCTTATTATATTATATGGTGTTGGACAAGAAAGGGTCACATACTGCTTTTGATGTTTTACCTTAAACTGGCGTTACACAAAAATCTCCATATAGGTTCTCATATATATGGAGATTGACTAGGTGAATTGACCATCTTAAAAGATGATACAACAAAATTTATTACTTTACGTACACAAAGATTGTATATAGCTAGAATATTAAAAAGTGATCAATAGATTAGTATTACTTATGTATATATATGAACAATTATTAAGTGTTTCAGGTGTAGGTATGCTGTTATTTTTATAGTCATTGATCTTAATCTTAAAAAAATATAATAATACAATAATATATAATTAAGATTAATTACTAAAACCATTGAAATATCCATATTTTTAAACAATTGAAATTCTAACTACAGTGTGAAAAAGAAATACCTCGTGCTACGGCTTTTGTGATAATGTGCCTAAACAAATAAGAAAAGCCATCTAAATTCTAAACATTTAGGAGTGGTTAGTAATAAGATACTTAGAGCATATAATATGATAAATGATTTAATATATTAAATCAATGTGAATAATTCCATTAAAGTTCTATATATCTGTCATTCAATGTCATAGCTTAGCTTGAAGTAGAGCTTGCACTTTTTATAAAGGCTGGAAAAACCAGAACGCATGCACAACTTGTTTTCTTACTTAATGTGGTATTGCTAGCATGAGTTAGTAATGTCATGTCACTTTTTTTTTTTTTTTTTTCATAAAGTTAAAAGATGAATTGAATAAAATTTAACTACTTCTATCCAATAAATCTAATCGTGTGAATGGTACGGTTATTTTTCTAAATGTGAGAAGTAAAAAAAATAAAATTACTTTACACTATATTATTACATTCTAATTAATTTTTTTTACACTATGTTCTAAGTTAGAGAGATATAAATTAAAAGCTGATAAAAATATATATGCTATAGGAATTATAGCTTCCTTTTCATATGCCATGAACTTAGTTTACAAGAAGGATTTATAGTTGAATTCATATTAAATTTGCGCCATGAATGTTAATGTACATCAAAATTAATCATTAGAATTAGTATTTATTAGTATAAAATATATGTTAAAATATAAAATATATTTTAAAAATATTTAAGTAACTTGTATTTATATATAAATATACATGATCGATTAAGATAATTGATTTTAGTGTATAAATAATATTTTTATTTAACATTCATGACTCTCATTGATTACTATAATACACTTTGAAAGATCCAAACTATGTTAGGGATAAATAAAAAATCCGTTGCTAAAATTTATTATTTATATAAAATATATTAATTTAATTTGGTGATTGATTTTTTTAATGTGTAAATACTATTTTTTAAACATATTATAGTAGTCTACATATATAAGAGTAATTATCAATGGCAGTGTTTATTTTGGTTATTGATGTGGCTTTTTGAATTTGGTGGAATTGTTCAGTTGTAGAGAGACATGTCAACAAACATCATCTGATATAAATGGTCTAAGACAACATATCTTACACTCTCAAACAAAATCAGGAGGGCATAATAATCATATCCAGGTACTAATTATGTATATCATGAATTAATACTTTAATTGCCTAGCCAATTTTTTTTTTAATGGTGTAAACTTATGTTCATGAGTTAATTTCATTATTTTAAATTATTAGATTATAATAATTTAGTCAAATATATTAAATCATCTAATTATGTTTAACACGTAATTTCACATGAAGTCGACTGCACTTGAGTATTCATCATTTTTTATTTAATTGCATTGTGTTTATTTGTTTCCCTCGTCATGGTTTTAATTAAGTTGCAATAGAAAATAAACCATATTTTTTTTCTATAAACAATAATGTAATAAGAAGAATAATAACAAAATATATAATAACCATGCAGGAATGTGATTCAACGCAAGTGAAGAACAATTTGCAAGGTTCTAATACTTTGGAATGCAAGAACCCATGCTTGGAGTTCACATTAGGCAGACCTGATTGGAATGGCAAAGAACAAGCCTAATTAAATTAATTAATTAATTAATAATTTAATTTTGATCGATTAATTATTCCCTTAGCTTATTCACTTTTAATTTTATGCATTTTAATTTTATATAGAGAGAGTGGTGCCTAGGGTTTAGGATTCCGGAGATAAAAGAAAAAGCCATGCACATATATGTTAATTAGTTCCTCCCGGAACTCTCTGTTCAGTTTTGTTTATCTAATTATTATAATTTTTGGTGAGTATGTGAGGCAAGAAGAACTAGAAGAAATTAAAGGTATTACCACCATTTCTTTATTCCATTATGCTGGTCATGAATTCTTATTTGCTCCCCAAATCGTTTATTTATATCATTGTCATTAAAAAAATGTTAGAAAATATATAAAATCTTATCATATAAAATGGTGACAATAGGTAAAAAGTATAAAATCTTATCATATTTTTGCTATGAGTTTAAAACTCCTTCGTCTGAAGTCTGAACCCTACTTGCAAGAATATTTCTCCACGTGACTCAATCTATCCAACAATAACGAAATGGTAAGTTTATATTTAAACAAAACAACATCTCTATCTAGTTTTTAAATTTTACAAACACAAGAGTAATCAAATAAAAATTAAGTCCATGCATGCTAACATTAAAAACAATACAATCATCATAATATGAAAGTTAGAAAATCATCAAGTTTATGCTAAGAAATATGGCTTGCTCAATTAGGTTATGTATATAATTTCGGATATTTATATATATTTGACAATGTACTGTCTAATAAAACTTTTAGGCAAAGAGAACGAACAAAATCATTAGTTACCAACTCACCACCAGTAAAAAATGCATATTGAAATGCATAATACAATTAAAAGGATTATTCTATTTTCACATTAAAATCAGCCACCATGTATTTATGTATATATTTTATATATTAAAATATAAAATACATATTAAAAATAATAAAACTATACAGATATTCATATATAAATACATGATAACTGATTTTAGTTTGCAAATAAAATTATTGACTAAGAATATGTAAATTTATATAAATAAATAGTAATTTAATTTGATGGCTGATTTTTTTTTTTTTAGCATTTTTGTTAAATAATTTTCTCAAATCAATCTACACAAATTGTTACATGCCTTTCCATGGAATGAGTTATTTTGTTTCGCTTAAAATCCATAATTTCATGTATGTAATATCTCTAATCATTGCACATTCATGATATGTAATGTTATATATTCATTCGAAATAAACGATAATTAATAAATATAAATAAAAGTTAAAATAGACAAGTTATGATTGTTTATTACTGTTTAACTATCGCTATTGGCCTATTGCTACCAATACCAAATGTTTTGCAAATAGAATATGCATAATGCATGTACTCTATGATACGAAACTTATTTCACAGTTCCTCCCTATGAAAGGATGATCAACAGCTTGGGCTGCAGGTTAGTGAGAAATATAGATGTGAGACTTTTCTGGATTTGCATAACTTTTGAATATGCATCATGATTCATGTATTCTAGTGTTTTAACATATGCTATACACTTCTAAATTACATATATACCTAAGGCAGAAAGTTAACCATAATAACAATAATCAACTGCTTAACTCAACTATTTAATTACATTTCTCAGAAAAAGAAGAAGAAGTAAAGTTTAGGGAATCATGGAAGAAAAAGGTGAAGAGAATTTCTTACTCCACATTCATATACATCACACTATCAAATCATGTTTTGTCCTATCAATGTTGATATTGACTTTGCATAGTGGTAGATAGATGCATGTGAAGGAAGAAATGCTCTTCCTCCTTAAGAATACAAGTATCTTTCAAATTTCAATCATGGAAAGCAATATGAGTGATAATAAGTGTTAGTTCTAACTAGTTTCAATAAATGCAACAATTTAAACATGATTTTAATTTTTACTTTTACTTCTTTGATGAGTAGCCTCTATCAATATCGCATACATATTCACACAAACTTATTCCAAAATTACATCATTTACCCAAAAAAAAAGTTGCAAATTTTCATGTCTGCTAGAAGTTGTACAATACCGAGTAACAACATAGGCTGACAAAGATTCCAACACAGAATTGGAAACCCAATACAGAACATAACCACAGCTTTTATCAACACTACTCACTGCCACCTCACAAGTACAAAAAAACATGAATATAGGCATCCAAAGCAGAAAGAAAAAAACCAAGAAACCGTGACTACAGAGAATAGACATCAACCACAACTAGTACACTGAAGAAGATTCTTGTGTCATTCATTTCATAACATGCAAATGCAGCTTATGATTTGTCTGCATCATCTACTCTATGAATTCAGCACTTTATCTCAATCGTGTTTCATGTTGCGAGTACCCCAAGCAGCAGAGTAAGTTGAAATCGCCGAGCCCGTCACGCTCAATGAGCGCTTGGCAAGTTTGAGGTTCTTCCTAGTTACCAACCACACCGTGTAGAAGAATCCAATCCATGCTGGGTTGCATCATTTTCATGTCCAGCAGGAAACAATGCAGTGTTAACCACATAAAAAGAAAAGTGCATAAAAAAGAACATCTTTTTTCAAAAGCATAGACTTATAAATTATAATTTAGTGTGGAAGTGATAAAATTTATTGCCATTTTATACTTTGAGATGCGACAGAAGCAGGGCATTCTCACAAAGGGAAACAAAACCATTAAATAAATCATCCATTGGAGGTCTTTGTCAACAAGATATGTCTAATCCCAGCACAAGTGTATGCAAAAATGTGAACATGCATTTATCATGTATATGTATATGTACATGTATTTGGTGACAATGTAAAATTAAATCTTACTGGATAGCAGATCCATTTAATCAGAAATACTGCCCATCTTTCTTTTTCGACAAAAAAGTAGCATTTCACTTAAAATTCAGAATCTTAGCTTATATCAGAGTTGCATCTTGTTGAAAATATATTAACTCTATTCAAAACATCAAAACCAAGATCTACTAAAATGAAGTAATGAAGTATCTTGTGAGTATAGATAAAAGAAATGAGGTTACCTGTAGAAACCATAACAGCCACAATGGTCCAAAATATAACCATGGAAATAGCAAATATCGCTACTGACAATGCCCCAATGTATATAGCCGCCACACAAGCAAAGAAAAGAGCCAAGCATCCTCCAGCTACTGCCAAAGATATAAGAAGGGAGACAACAACAGCATTTATAGTCGCAAAGAGAAAGAAAAGAGTAAACACAAGTAGTCCTGTCAAAGTAAGAAGACTAATTGTCCCAACCTGCAGGAATTTGGGAAAAAAAAAACAGCATAAATTTTCACTAGTATGATCATTAATCCTCAATTCTAAAGATAAATCACAATACTCCATTTTCTCGAAACAAAAGATTGAAAACAGCAATGTTTAAAAGTACATTTCTCCCCCCCCAGTTTAAGCAGATATATATGAATAGCCCATCTTTCTTCGGGATAGGAACGATAGGTGCAGAAGATAATCGATGTTAACTAGTATGATTACAGAAGGGAGAAATTACAAGAAATGAAAAATAACACAAGCAAATACCTATGTTGATTTTTCCTATAAAAATGACACAATGATAAAAATTCACCATTCTATATTGCGCATGGAAAAATTTATTTGAAATCCTCTAAAATAATCTCTCTTAGTAGCTCACTGGATATTTAGATGTACATTACACCCTTGGGTTGTGGCTCTTTCCTGGATCCTACGTTAACCGGGCTGGCCTTCAATTTTTTTTTAAAAAACTGATCGCTACTTTCCATTTATCTGAAGTATTAGACAAAGACTAAGCACTCAGTACTAAAGCAAACAAGATGAAAAAAATCCAAGCAACGCCATCTTCTCCAAAAGTATACAGTCTTAATTGAAAACCAAGCAAGACAATCGTTGGATAATCTATTATTGCACATACCAAAATTTTAGTTTTTCAGCAGTTCATAAAAAGTGCAACATCAATTTTCAAAATTCTGAAGCTTGAGAATGAGGGTTTGAGATGCACTTTCCAAAGATGAACGATGATTGAGGTTGCAGAGACTTAAGAATAAAAATGAACAAAGTCCTGAATTTCTTTGGGAAAGAAGCAGGAGGATATGGAATTGAAACAAACATGAAACTTGTTGTCTCAACCCAACATTCTTGACACACTAATGCTATTAGCAAATGTAAACTCATTCAAGCACTAATAAGTTTTGCATACATGAAAGAATAGAATATGACAAATGAGGTAGTTAACTTGAAACCATGCTAGGCAGCCATAATCCCAAATTACCTTATTTAATTTATAATTTTAAATAGGTAACACCCGTAATTGCACAAATTTAACCTCTAATATTATGCATTTATTCCAAGACTAAATTAATGAATGTAAACAAAATCCAAAATAATCAAATTATGGCTACCTAACTATATAGCTACCAAACATTTTCTTTGTAAAACAAGCTTGAGATCCAAATTTGTGTTAATTTCAGATTGGTCCTTTTGGTGCAAATAATGTACAATTACATGCAATTTGAAATTAACCAAGCCTAAAAAGGAAACAGTAACGCTTTTCAGGCATTAAAATTTTCAGCAGAGGAGACAGCAACAGCATAACAATCAAGACAAACGCTCAAGTTAATAATTTGATTCGAATAAGACAAAAGAAATATAAATAATACTAATAAATGAACTAATTAAAGCAAGGATTAATTTATTGAACTAGTTAATTCATATGAAGAGTTTCAAGTTTGAATTGAATTGAAATTGAAAGAGAGAGGGATGTTTGGGGACTAACGGAGATGAGGAGGAGGGAGCGGAGGGGAGAGCCGGCACGTGTCCAGTGGAGGATGTCACGTGCGGTGTTTCTAGAAGCTTGGGGGATGAGTGGAGCGTTGAGGGAGAAAGAGGTGTTGATGCGGTTGAGGAGGGGGGCACTGTTAGTGGGTTCGGGGAAGAGAATTAGGGAAACGACGTCGTTAAGAACGTGGTGCAGCTTAACCTCCTCCTCCTTCTTTTTATTCTTTTTCGGCATCCGATGTTCTCCGTCGGGGAGTTCCGCGTAGGGTGGTTCGGGTTTTTCCGACGCCATGGGTGTGAGGGATCGGAATGAATGAGTGTGTTGTTGAGTGAGCGAGTGAGAGTGAAGGTGAAAGTGAAGAAAACTTCAAACAAGAAACCGAGTGCGAGTAGCAGCGTCCCTCGTCTTAGAACGTGACACTCGTGACTCCCTCTCTCTTATTTTATTTTATTTTTTACGGTAAAAGATAAATATACCTTGATCTTTTTAAGAGTGGACAAAAATACTTTCCATTTTATTAAAAACATGCCCTTAATTTTCGAGAAAAATTGACATTACTATCCATCCGTTGATTTAACTCACGTGTGACCGGCTGACCGCTATAAAGGCGTGTGATGTGGTTATCAACGGCGCCTAGCTACTATAATGGATCCACGCTTTACAAATCAGGCCCATAATTAATATTAGACAGCAAAACGAAGTCGATTCCTTTGGGGAAATGAAATCCTAATTTCGAAGGGTTCATGTAAAAGAGGGGTAACGACTTCATTTTGCTCGCTAATATCCATCACGGGCCTGTTCTGTATAATGTGGTTCTGTTACGGCCAGTTAAGAGTCATTGATTAGCCACATTACACACCTTCATAACGATCACACGTGGGTTAGACCAACGGAGAGGTAGTAATGTTCACTTTTCTCGAAGGTTGGAGGTATGTATGTATTCAGCAAAGTGGAGGGTATTTTTATCCACTTTTAAAAAGATCATGGATATATTAGATTTTTTGGCCCCTATTTTTTAAAATATTAGATTTTTTACCTTTATTTTATTATACTTTTTTTTCAAAGATATTGTAATTTCATTGATAAGAAATGTATGATCCGTAAATGGACTACAAGCATGAGGCCAGAAGTAGAAAAACATCCAAGTAAAAACAAATAAAATAACTTGTAAGAGAGAGAAGAAGAGAAAACGAAAAGTTCATGTTCCTCAAGTATACTGCGCAACCAATGTAGAAGCAGAGACCACCATGGAAGGAGTCCCTATGTCATCTTCAAAAATCAGAGCGTTCCTCGCCTTCCAAATGGACCAAATCAAGGCAGCAATTAATTCCTTCTTCTTCTTACCATCTATTCCAGCTTTGAACATTTGGGTCAATTGAATCCACCACGTCCATGGTACTTCTTCTGGCGGAGGCAGAGGGAACCCAGCAATTTGCCACACCGCAATTGATTCTGGGCAGCGCCATATGCAATGGAAGACAGATTCATTCTCAGAATTGCATCTTGGGCATCTTGGGTTGACATTGTTGAATCTGGTATGAACCTTCTCCCTCACCGCTATTCCTTCATACATAACCTTCCAAAGGAAATTCTTAATCTTGGGCTGAGTTTTAATATTCCAAATTTGAGACCAAACTTCTTTGTTTCTGAGATGCTCTGGCATGAATTTAAGTGGAGGATAAAAGAACGAAAAGGCCAACTCATAACCCAATGAGACAGAGTAGACTCCACTCTTCGACTTGGACCAAGTTAGCTCATCTTCTTTTTCTAGAATTTCTGTTTGTAGAATAGTTGTTGCATCTGCCTGGCTGAAAAAATTTACTATTTTTTGCTGATTCCATTGCCCGTTAGGTAGCATTAGGTCTGAAACCCACACTCGAACTGATTCATAATTAGATAACTGATTCAAAATTATGGGGGAATTAGTATGTAACCAGTTATCCTCCGTAATTCTGATAGAGTTGCCCCTACCAACCCGCCACCAAAGTCCTTTCTCTAAGACTCTCCTACCTTCCAAAACACTTTTCCAACCCCAAGATGTGTTTCTACCTATGTCAGCTCTGAGAAAGCTAGAGAATCTAAAATACTTGCTGCGGTAGACTTTGTAGAGAAGAGAGTGAGGCCTTGTTAATAATCTCCAACCTTGTTTAGCTAGCATCGCTACATTGAAAGCCCAAAGATCTTTAAAATTCAACCCACCTTGATTCTTTGGCCTGCAAGCAACCCTCCAGCTAATCCAATGCATTTTTTGTTCTCTCTCGTGTTGTCCCCACCAAAATTGCATCATCACCTTCTGAATATCCTCAACTAGAGACTCAGGGAGCTTAAAGCAGCTTAGTGTATAAATAGGAACAGCCGAAGCTACCGCCTTAATTAGAACCTCTCTGCCACTTTGGGATAGAAGTGATCGCTTCCAATGCTGAAGTTTCTGTGATACTTTATCTTTAACATAATTAAACGTTGACCTCTTAGACCTCTGAATCACAGATGGCAAACCAAGATACTTATCTTGGTTACCTACATGAATAACCGACATCACATTTGCCAAGTGATCCCGAATGTGAAAAGGTGTATTTCTGCTGAAAAACACGGCAGACTTGCCAAGGTTCACTACTTGACCACTTATCTCACCATAAACCTGTAAAATGTGAAGAAGATTCCTGCAATCACTTTCTGAAGCCCTAGAGAAAAAAATAGAATCATCTGCAAAAAACAAATGATTGACTTTAGGACATCGGTTATTAAGTCTCAAACTGGAAAATTCCATTCTCTGTTCTCCTCTGTGGAGCATATGAGATAAACCCTCTGCACAAAAAAAAAAATAGGTATGGAAAGAGAAGGTCGCCTTGACGCAGTCCTCTGCATGGTTTGAAAAAACCATGAGGTTGACCTTCTACAGTAACAGAGTATGAGACAGTAGTAACACATTCCTGCAACCAATTTAGCCAAGTCTCACAGAAACCCATCTTCCTCATCACAACCCAAACAAAACTCCATTCCACCTTGTCATAAGCCTTGCTCATATCAAGTTTAAGGGCCAATTCAAACTCACCTTGCCTCTTATTCTTGAGTGTATGCATAAAAATTCATGAGCGATTAGAACATTATCACTAATTAATCTTCCACAAATGAAAGCACTTTGAGTATCACTAATCACTCTACCCATGACTCCTTGCATACAGTGCACTAGAATTTTCGAAATAATTTTATATACCACACTACTTAAACTGATTGGCCTAATCTGTTTCGTAGTGCTAGCATTAGATACCTTAGGGATTAAGCAAATATGAGTGTGGTTAAAAGCCTTTAAAATTCTACCTCCCAGAAAGAAACTTCGGACAACACTGATAACATCACTTTTAATAGTCTCCCAGAAGAATTGAAAGAATTTTGCTGTGAAACCATCATCACCCGGCGCAGAGAACGAGTTAATGGAAAAGACCGCATATCTAATTTCCTTCTCTGTCACTGGAAGAATGAGTGAATTGTTAGTTTGAGAACTAACTTTAACCGGAATCCCCTTAATATCTTCCCAAGGATCCCTCGGGTTGCTGGTTGCAAAAAGATCCTCAAAGTAAACTTGAGCAGCCGCAGCAATATCCTTAGGTTCAGTAACTAAGGAACCACATTCCCATCATCCAAGGCCTCAATTTTGTTTCTTCTATTACAAGCTTGGAACTTAGAGTGGAAGAACTTAGTATTTCGATCACCCCAATTTAGCCATTGAACTCGTGACTTCTCTTTCCAGTACCTCTCTTCACTGTCCAAAGCTTCCTCCAATTCTTCCTCCAAAACTTGCAAGGAAACACACAATCCGCTTGACCTCCTTTCCCCTTCTCCTCTTCAATTGAAGTCTTAACTTGCTGAATCTTTTGTTGTGAATTCGAACTAGATGACCTTTGCCACTCAACTAGTTTGTGCCGAAACTTTTTCAATTTTTCAGCAAGCCGAAACATTGGTGATCCTAAAACTTCATTACTCCACACCAGTTTCACCAACCGAACCACCTCATCCTCCTCACACCATTGCTCTTGAAATCGAAAGCAACGCTTGGACCTTCTTGTTCCCTTACCTGAACTAACCAATAGAACTCTGTGGTCAGAACCAGTATCCTCAGGGTGAGAGACATAAGCATAAGGGAATTTTACTCTCCAAGCAATAGTAACAAGTGCCCGATCAAGCCAATTCTTTATAAAATTACCACCAAATTGCCTATTACACCATGTGAACTTTGGACCCTCATAGCCAATATCTATCAATCCACCGGTGTTGATAAAATCATTGAATTGGTGGATCGATGATGTTGACTTCGGTCTACCACCGTCTTTCTCATGGAAAGCTTTGATAACATTGAAATCTCCAATAATTAGAATTTCCTGATTTGCAGCAGCTAATAGCTGTAACAAGTGATCAAACTGCATCCTTATAACTCTTTCCTCTGTATGTAAGTGCACCCCCCGAAACCTCCCATTGCTGCTGAGTTTGTTGATCAATACAAACAAAGTGAATATAGAACTTTCCATGCGCTAGAACAGTAACCTGAACACCATCCCTCCATGCTACCACCAAACCTCCCGCCATCCCAATAGGATCTACTGTAAAGCAAGAAGAAAACCCTATGCATTCCAGAATACCCTTCACAGTCGAAGTATTGTTTTTGGTTTCGCATAGAAACAATACTTCGGGGGAATGGGATTTATGAATCCCTTTGATGTTGTGAACTGTCAGGGGTTTGGGTTTCCCCAAACCCCCACAATTCCACACCACCATCTTCATACCTCATTGGGTGCCAAGTTGTGGGTGGCACCCTCTCCCTGTACAACCTCAGCCTCTGCCGATATAGGTTCCTCCATGATTGTATCCTTCAGTAACTTGTACTTTGGCTCCTCACTCTCCATCATGTTTGCTTAATCTATCTTCCTTTTGGGTTTTGTGGTGTTGTTATTTTCCTTGTTTCTGGATTGGGTTGCTGCTGCTTCTCTTGCTTGTCTTTTCCAGGTTTTCTGTTCTTTTCTTCTAGTCCCTGTATTCATGATTGTGTTTGTTTTATCTGTTAGGGGCATGGTTGATTTGTTATTGCTGTTGTATCTTCTCTTCCCTGATTGTCTTCTTCTTTCTTTCCTTTCTCTTTGCAGTTATCTTGAAGGTCAGTATTCTGGGGCTGTGTTTTGGTGCTGCACTCTATTTCTAGATGAAAAATTTCTGGACAGGTTGGTATCTTCTTGTTTTCTGTTTGTTGGTTGCATTCCCTCTTTTTGTTGGATTCATCATGATCCTTCTCAGAAGAAGTTCCTTGTTGTTCCAATGCAGAGGCCTGGCTTTGGATTTTTTCTATAGCAGTTCCTTTCAGACCCGCCACAGTCAATCCGGCCAGTTTTTTCAGCAACATATCATTAAATTTTTTCTAAATCTGTTGTTGGTTCTTGGCTTCTTGATTTTTCCTCTTGCTATGCTTCTTTTCTCCACTATTTACTTTTGTTCCTATTATTTCAGCCTTTAGCCATGGACCCAGATTCTTGGATATACTAGTGTTCCTGTTTTCATCCTCTATCATCTTCATACAGTTTGACTCCTCATGCCCAATAATACCACAATAATAACAAAGGTTAGGCATTCTTTCATACCTAAAGTCAATCCATTGTAGTCCATCTTCCTTGCTACCAATGTTAACCCCTGGGAGGATGGGTTTGTGGATGCTTACAGTTACCGTAACTTTGAGGAATCTGGTGTTGTCTCTTGGATTCTCATAGATCTCGTAGTCTTTAACCATCCCCATGGTGCTAGCAATCTTCTTGCCTAGTTGGGTGGTTTTGCAATGCTCAAGGAGGCCCCAAAGTTGTATCTTGAGATCTGCCCCGTCTATGTTTTCCTCCATCTGCTCCTCATCTCTTTTCCATTTCTTTAACATAAGCCAGGAGTTTCGGAACATCCAAGGAGTTCCTTTAAGGGCTTTCTCCAGATCTGATTCATGAGTGAAAAAGAACTGGTATAGCTTTGGTTTCAGTTCAACTATACGCAGTCCTTCAAGCTTTCTCCATATATTCTCTATTGCCGATTGAATCCAGGCTGTATTTATGTTCTTATCAGTTAAGGGTTTTCCAACTAGGCTGTTTTCACATCCTTTGATTCCATCTTCAATGTCTACATTGTGGTATATTATGATGGGGGGTTTCTCTTCTGATTATGTGTTTTGATTTCCTTCTTCTAATGTTTCAGGTTGGGTTGACGTTGTGATGTAGTGGTTGAGTCTTGTGTGTTTGGGGTTTGTGTGTATAGGTTTTGAAGAGTAGCACTATAAGGCGGGCTTGCTCAATTCAAACGGAGCAAGGCACTACACTTTCTAAACCCTAGCAGAGTATGGGTAGAAAGAGAGGCGTTGCTATCATCAATCCCTTTATCATCAAATTAAATTCTATTTTATTATACTTTAAGATGAGATTAAAAAGTCATGAATAAAAGGTCGAGAATGGTGGGGTTTAATATTTTATAATCACATAGTAATCATGGAGGTCTAAGTTCTACCAGTGCCAGGGTTCCGAATTAAATTACAAGAAATTTTTTATTTAGATAAGGTTTTGTTGAGTAAAAGAAAGTTTTTGTTACGCTCATTATTTATTATTATTATTATTCACTAAATTTTTAATTTTTTTCATACTTAAATACTCCTTCAGGTGAGGTGAAGTTTAACAAATCTCATCTGACATGAGAGTAATACAGTACATATAAAATAGAAAAAAGAAATACAGATGAAAATTATATGAATACTTCCAACAAAAATCAAAAGTAGCCCTTGAATGCAAGCCTACTTTTCACTATCGTTAGGGGTGTTCATGGTCCGAATCGGCCCTAATGAAATTTGAGTCATTTTTTATCCGGCTTCAAAGCGGCTCTAGTTAGGGTCGAATCAAATAAAACTAACCCAACAAAAATATGAAATCGGGACTGGGCCTAGGTTCGGGTCACCCGGCTTTGGCCTGGTGGCCCGGTACTATAAAAATAATGTAAACAATTTTAAATTTATAGTAGTCAAATTGTAAAATTATATATTATATGATTATGTTATACCCAAAAAACATGAATATGTTACTTCAAGCTTTAAAGTTTGGCCCAAATATGTTATGATTCCACTAGAACTATTACACGGTCCACTTCTAGTTCTAGAAATTAACATTTAGCCGTTTAATTATATTACATGGATCATGAACATGATTCTTTAATTTCGAATAAAAGAGAAAAATTCAAAATAAATACTTCCAATATATGTTGAAAATTATTGTTGAATATTATTGCTTAAAGTTATAGCATTCTTTTTTTTTTTTGACAAATTTATAGCATTCTTTCATTCTATGTAATATAAATTATTATTATTATAATTATTATTATTATTGCAAAAAATTATTTAGAGTTGAAATTAGTATTATTATTGTTCATATTACTTTGTGATTGATGATTATAATTATTTTAGAATTTAATTGTGATAGACCTGGGCTTCAGTCGGGTTTCACCTGATTTTCACCTAGCCCAAAAGGAAGGATATTTCATTGAGTTTGAAACCGGGCTAGGGTCTCAATAATAGATCCGGGGTATATTTTGCGTCGGGACTGGGTCAAAGAAGACCCGGCTTCACCCGTCTTCATATACACTCCTAAGTAGCGCAATATCAACCAATATTCAACCATATTCACCTAAATTCAGTTATTATATTGGTACCCCGACATTCTACCCCTGTCCCTGTGCTTACTCCCCGCAATTATTGATTCCCTGATACTACCTTCCTCCTGTCTTCCTTAGCTTTCACTCTCTCTCCCACGATGATAATGCCACTCTTGCGATGTCATTAATCAACGTATTATGGTCCAACGTTCCTCTTCTAAAAATCATTGAATTTCTTTAATTCCAAACTCCCCAAATGATGAATGAGGTGTGTGGTCTAGCCATCTAGAAGGAAGAAAGGGTTGGTGGCTGCAAAATCATACAGTAACAAGGTTACTACTCAAAAGTTGAAAATCCGTAAAAAAGAAGAATTTTTCAAACAACGCACAGTGAAAGTCACTGAACGTCATTTGAAAAATTGGAAGCAGCTTGCCTATAAATAGAGGGAGCTCTTTCTTAGTTACATGCATCCTTTATAGAGTGAGAGAAGCAGTACAAACTGCTTAGAGATAAATTACTTCTGAGTGAAAATAGAGAGTGTTGATAATGTCCAAAAATTAAGGTGTAGGTTTATACACCACAGATATTTTTAGGGTAACATCTCTATTATTATTCCTTGCAATAGGAAGGAGGTCTCCCTACAAAACACTATATGTGTACCTCTTGAGTGTGGAAAGGATGCTGTGTAATTATCCTGAATATAGTGAAATTTCTATCGGAGTTTGGCTCGTGATTTTTATCGGATTTTGGGGTTTTCCACGTTAAATACTAGTGCAAGTTACTATTCATGCAATAGTACCCGTATAGTACTATTAACGTACGATACTATTTACTGAGACGTATATGCATTGTTCACATATACCGTTGTCGATGTTATACTCGTATATGTATACGGTATTGTTGATCTATACATACAATTACTATTCATTTTTACGATTACTGTTCACGGATATAGATTTATTCACATTTTTTCGCTGCGTTGTGCTGATTGATCATCTCTATATCTATTGTCACATTTGAATGCTATCTTGATTTTACACTGCGAAGATCCCAACAAGTGGTAACAGAGCCACTTGGTTTGGGTATAAAGTTACGATGGCAGGATTTACAAATGCCCTTAAGTGTGACATAGAGAAGTCTAATGGAATAATTAATTTTGACTTGTGGCAAATACAAGTCAAAGATATCTTAATCCAATCCGGATTGCAGAAGGCATTAAAAGAGAAAGGTTTCGTGAATAAAAAAAAATGGGAGAAACTGGATATGAGAGCTGTAAGCGCGATTCACTTGTGTTTGGCTAATAATGTTCTTGGAAATGTGCAAGGCATGGACTCAGCCAAGGCGCTCTGGTAGAAACTTGAAAGTCTATACAAGGTAAAAGGCATTTCAAATCGATTGTTATTGAAAGAACAATTTTACAACTTCCGTATGGATGTTGATCAAGAAAGTTTCTGATCATCTCAGTGCTCTCAATGGGATAGTTTCTGAATTAGAAGCTATAAGCGTCAAGATTGATGATGAAGACAAAGCTCTAAGACTCATATGGTCTCTTTCTTCTTCCTACGAGCACATCAAACCTGTGTGGATGTGTGGGAAGGAGTCTCTGACGTTTGAAGATGTTGCTAGTAAGATTCTTTCCGAGAAAAGAAGGGTGAAAACTGAAGAAATAACTACTTCAAATTGCATTGGTTGCAAGAGGAGACATCCATGAGAAAAAGAGTCGTGGAAAGATCCTGACATGCTGGAAGTGTGGAAAACCAAGACATATGAAGAAAATATGTCCTGATAAAGCAGGATCATCAAAATGATCTGACTCTGAAGTCAATGTTATCTCCTTTGACGTGGGTGATGATAATCTTTTTTGAGATAAGAAGGATATCCTCATGATACTCCGCATTACCTTGAAAAATGATAAGTTATTGCTAGCAGGTCTACAATGGCACACAAGCATTGGTTGGCAATGATGCAAGGTGTGTGGTGGAAGTATGTGTCGATGGCTGATGACCTTTCTGCTTGAGCCAATAGAAAGGTTACACCATAAATTTCAGCAAGGTTCTTTCGACATGTGACAAAGTGAAATTCTTGGGATGGTTTAATTCTAAAAGTGGCTATACTCATATGGTGGAGTATGATAGTTCAGTTTTGAACTATGATTGTCATTTTTTATAATGAAAGTTGTTGCTGTGTTATTTTCAATCATGATGGAGATTTATGTTGATCAAGGATCGACCAAGATGATTGACTCAAATTTATCTAATGGTTGGAGATGGAGAATTGTGGGGTCCAGCCATCTAGAAGGAAGAAAAGGTCGGTGGCTGCATAATTGTACAATAACCTGATTACTGTTCAAAAGTTGAAAATGCATAAAGAAAAAGAATTTTTCAAACAACACACAGTGAAAGTCACTGAGAGTCAATTGAAAAATTGGAAACAACTTGCCTATAAATAGAGGGAGCTCTTCCTCAGTCACATGCATCCTTCAGAGAGTAAGAGTGAGAGAAACAGTTTATAAGCTGAGAGATAAATTATTTCTGAGCGAAAATAGAAAGTGTTGATAATGTTAAAAAATTATAAGATGTAGGTTTATACACCAGAAATATTTTTGGGGTAACATCTCTATTATTATTCCTTGTAACAGGAAGAGTTCTCACTGTAAAATATTATATGTACTTCTTGAATGTGGAAATGATACTGTGTAATTATTCCGAATATGGTGGAATTTCTCTCGGAGTTTAGTCTATGACTTTTACCCGATTTTGGGGTTTTCCACGTTAAATATTGATGCAAGTAACTATTCATGCAATAGTACCCATATAGTACTATTCACGTATACTATACAATACTATTTACTGAGATCGTAAATACACAGTTCATATATACGGTTGTTGGTATTATACTCGTATATATACGGTACTGTTGATCTATCCGATTACTATTCATTTATATGGTTACTATTCTTGGATATATATTTCTTCGTATTTTTTTGTTGCACTATGCTGATTGATCATCTTTGTATCTACTGTCGCATTTGAAGACTATTATAATTTTATAATGTGAAGATTCCAACATGAGGGGAGAGTGATTATCATAGATTCATTTGTTCCCTTTCTTCACTCATCCTACATGTATTGTCCCCACTCAACATCCCAAATTATGCAACTTGCTTGTACTTTGTGCTTAACGTTTCTAAAATCACAAACCATGCAAATATCTCTATCCATAGGCGTACAAATCATCTCCATAAACTTCTTAGTGAAAGCATACATATTTGGCTCAACTTCCTTCCATTTTCTTCCATTTCTCTATTCTTATACATAATATTTAGGAGTGATCTAGTCATATTACGTACCTTTGGAATCATACCTCTACTTTAGGAAGTGAATTTCTTCTCTTTTAATTCCAATTTTTGCAATTATGAGGTTCATTTGCTGTAGTTCCTCCTCTTCCCATCGCTTAAGTGGCCACCTTCCATGTCCAAAAAGAAAAAAATGGCCACCTCCAAAAGAAACTAGTACTCCATCTCCATGAGGATGCACGATAAGTAATATTATAGTTTTCCTGAGTTAAATATCAATTTGGCCCCTAAAATTTGGGTTGATGATCAAATTGGCCCTCAAAATTTATTTGTTATCAAAATAGTCCTTCACTTTTGAAGTTGTGGCTCACATTGAACCTTCTGTTAGGCTCCGTCAAAAATTCGATGACATAGCTGTTATGTGTACACCATGGACACCACCTATTCTCACTTATGCATTATAGGATATCTGATGTGGCAAATTTAATTCATAGCCTCAATTTAGCCTCTATTTACAAATACCATTGTTAGAACCCTAATTTCCAAATTTAATCTTATACCATCAGTTGTATGATTACTATTTAGATACACATAGGAGTGCTAGTTTAATTGAGGCAATGGATGACAAACCAATTACAAATTATAAAACTCTTTTAATTTGTTTCTGTATTTTTGTTTTAAAAAAATATTATTTTTGGATACGTGCTTATATCAATGTTTTTGGATACAGATAAAAAATAGAGGCAGTATTCATTGAGTCTGAGAATGATAATTTTTCTTTTTTGACATAGAGAATGATAATTGAATTCAGAGAGTATGAGTATTTGAATTGAAAATGTATATAGATTAAGTTGGTTAATTCAATTTCTTGGAATCTTAAATCTTTTTTTCTATTCAAAATTTTTGAAAGCTTAAGATTGAACTCCAGGAAGCAGAAAATCAACTAAAGAACAAGAAGAAACTGCATAGGCAGTTTTTGAGAAGTTGAGAAATGAGCTTGAGGAATTTATGAAAACCAAAGAAAAAGTAGACGAGTCGCTGCATCATGAAAAAAAAGGATCTTGAACTATATTTCAATGAAATCTGTGAGAGAACTCATAATAAATAGAGAGAGAATGAAAAAGAGAATGTTCCAGATGATGATAATGATGAAGATGACGACATTGATCTTCACTCCATTGAATTGAACATGGATAATGACAACAGAGGATACAATTGGAGCTATGCTAGAAGAAATGCCTCTAAAGATGATTCACGAAGAAACTCAACTGAGAAAGGAAGTAGCAGAGGGAGAAAATCTTGCTCTGAGAAGATTCAGTGGAGAAGTATTTACTTTAACAAGGGAAAGAAGACAACAATGGAATTTGATCATGAAATTTGGGAATTAGGGTTCCAACAATGATATTTTTAAACAGGGGCTAAATTGAGGTCATGAATCAAATTTGTCACATCAGACGTTCTATAATGCAATTGTCAGAACAGATGGCGTCCATGGTGTACACTTAACGGCCATATCAGCGAATTTTTGACGGAATCTAACAGAAGGGCCAACGTGAGCCACGACTTTAAAAGTAGGAGGCTATTTTGATAACAAATGAATTTCGGGGGTTAATTTATTCATCATCCCAAATTTCAGGGGCCAAATTGATATTTAACTCTAGTTTTCCTTGACGTAACATCTAACACGTTAAAGATTTAATTGATTATAAAGATTTAATTTATTTGTAATCATTGTAGAATTAAAAAAAATGAGAAATATTTGAAGGCCAGAATTTTTTTTTTATCAATATTAACAAATACTTTAAATTAATATACTTTATTTTTATATTATTACAATTTAATATTTAAATGTTTGTTTGATTAAATATTAGTAAAAAAAAATTATTAATGATGTGGCATTACTTAAAATCTTTTAAGGAAAACACCGAAGAAATTTTTTTTATATATCTTTTATTTTTTATAATAATACTAGATAATTAATTTTTTCGGTCAACATGAATCAATTTTTTAAAAAATTATTTTATTTATCTTAAATTATATACTTTAAATCATAAATCCTTAAATACAAATTATAAATATAAATTCTAAAATTGAATAATATTGGCTAACTAAGTTAATTTTCGGTATTTTCTTATATTTGACATTTGTTGTGAACTTTTTTCTCCTGACCTTTATAGTGTACTAACAACATGATTGCAAGTACGATTGCTTTTTTTTTTTATATATATAACTTTTTTAAAGGTTACGTTACGTTACATTATTATTATTATTATTATTATTATTAAGAACACCATGAATTTAGTGAGCTTCACACAATGGTATGGTAATATTATTATTTAAGAATTTTGTAAGGGGCAGAGTTGCATGCACTCATAGATCACATGATGGAGTAGTTGTTCAAGCATTTCATAAAATTAACATGAAAATATTCAACATTGTCGATAGATAATCAAAATGTAGATGTCAATAAATAGAGAGCAAAAATAAAGACTAAACAGAGTAAGGGTGGGTTTGATAAAGTTTTTTGGAAGGGTGCTTGTGCTTTTTAAAAGCAGAAGTACCTTATTTTGTGTTTGGTAAATCAAAAAGACGACGTGCTGGTGTTTGTAGCTTTTAAAAGATAGGGGTGCTTTTGAAAGAACCTAAGGAGGAGCTTTTCAAAGATGTCTTGTGCTTATCAAAATTAAAAAGTCTAATATAACCCTATTTAATAATAAATATTCGCATTTATTATTACATTTATATTTATTATGATCATTTTAAATTTTTAAATCATTTTACCAAACACAATTGTTGTTGCTTGTGCTTATTAAAAGACTAATTTTATTTAATTTTACTAAACACACATGCTACGACTTTTAAAAAGCTATCTTTTAAAAAACAACTTTCATAAGCTACTTTTGAAAAGTAAAAGCTTTACCAAACCCACCCTAATTTGAGTTACGGCAAAATTTTAGATTTTAAATCGGTTTCAATAAGTTTGAGAGTTAGAGTGGATTTGGTACAGTTTAATTTGTTTTGGCTATTCAAAAGTTTGAATGGTTTTATTTAGTAAATATTTTTAATAAATACATTTTAAAAATTATGTTTGCTAAAACTGATTTAATTTTAAATTTTTGAATGACTTTAATAAAGATAAATGCAAAAGAAAAAAAATTGTCATTCTTCAACATATATGGTTATATCGAATTTCTTATTTTGATAAAGTGTAAGGTAGCTTTAAAAGTATTTTAAAATTAAAATTGTAAGCATAAGCACATATTTTTTATTTCATCAAATACAAAGTGAAGTATTTGTATATTTTTAAAAAAATTAATCAATGTTACAAACTTATTCTTTAAGGATAATAATAAAAATAATAATAGACAACATGAATAACGTTTCTTTTCTATTTAATTTTTTTATCAGATGAATATGAACTTACAAAAAATGTATTCAACAAAAGAAATGCATTCAAAACTTTCAAGAAAACAAAGGTTACTCTTCGAAAAAAAAAAGAAAAAATTGAATACAAGACGATGCAAAATAGACAAAAGAAAGAGAGAAAAAATTGAATGCAACACGCTTAAGAAAATCTAAGATAGATCTAGACTGGTCAATAAATCAATAAAATGACTTATTTAATATTTTATTAGTTTGATTGAGATCTATAATTAAAATGATTTATTTAAAATAATTTAAAATATAATATTATTATTTTAAAAAGCCAGCTTTTCCTGATTAAAAACCTCATTAATCTAATCGTTGATTCGATTAATTTTGTATCATTTTTTTATCGATTTCCTGTATTTCAGTTTTTTAGTATAATCGACCAATTATTGAATTAGTTTTTGATTTATTCGATTGAACTGAGTTATAATCTTGAGAGAGATCAAATGAAGGCTATTGTTCACCAAAAGAGATAAAAGTTAATTAAACAATGGAGATTGTTACTATCAGTCAGTTCTACTAGAGTTAGTTTACTTGTAGTGTAAGTTAACTGTAGTTAGTCAGTTAGAACTCTAGTTAAGTTAGTTAGATGGTTGCTGCTATGTTAGTGAGTTAGTTACTGATGTATATATACATGTAGTTACATTTGATACCAATCAATGAATTCATTTTCTCTCATTCTGAGTTTACAAGTCACAGAGTTCTATCTCTGAATTCTCTCATCTAACATGGTATCAGAAGAAATTCTTGAATCTTCATGAAGCTTTCGCAACATTCTTCTCTCTTCGATCCTTCTCTTCTCTAATCATCATCTCTTTGATCTTTTTCTCTCTTCTTTCTCCTCTTTCTTAGGCTCATTAGACAGAGTTTGATGAGCTTTGCTTGCTTCACCTTCAATTTCATCACGGTGTAAGCAACATTTCCCATCAACGAGATTGAGAAAGAAGTTCTGAATCTTTTTCTTCAAAGATTCATGGATTCAAACGCATCTTCTTCGGTGACTTCACTCGTACCAACAATGCAATTCACAGCAATTGATCCTTACCAGATCTCATCTCATGATCAACCTAGCCTCATCTTAGTCACTCAACACCTTGCTGAGGACAACTATCACAGGAGTCGGGCCATGAAGAAGGCCTTGAACGCTAAGCGTAAACTTGGTTTCATCACTGGTGTTGTTCCCCAACCAGATCCAACCACAGAGCCAGAGAAATTTGAAGTCTGGTAATGTGTGAATGATGTAGTCAGCACTTGGATCTTGAATTCAGTCTCGAAAGAAATCGCAACCTCTCTTGTGTACATAGATTCAACAGCTGAATTGTGGAACGATTTGAAGGAGCATTTTCAGCATGGTAATGGTCCACGCGTGTTTGAGCTGAAGCGTGAACTTATGAACCTTCATCAAGGAACCATGACTGTCTCTTAATACTTTACAAAGATCAAAGTACTTTGGGAGGAGCTGAATTCTTATCGCCCAATCCAATGCAATTGTGGAGATGCTCGAGCAATGTAAGAGTTCCTCCAAGTTGAATATATCCATTTTTTCCTGATGGGACTGGACGATTCTTTTTCTCAAATTCGTGGTCAAATTCTGCTCATGGAGCCACGGCCAGCCACCAACAAGGTTCTTTCCTTGATCACACAGGAGGAGAAACACAAATCCTTAGGAGCAGGTTCTTCCTCTTCATCTAATCAGGTAGCTTTCTATGCAAGAAATCAACCTCAGCAGGCAGAGCATCAAGAAAAAGGCAAAGGCACGAGCAAGAAAGACAAGCCACTTTGCTCTCACTATGGAATTCTTGGACACTCAGTGGATAAGTGTTACAAGATCCATGGATATCCTCCGAATTATGGCAAAGGAAAGAACACCAAGCCATCTGTGAATCAGGTCTCAACACAGCCTAATCAAGAGGGATCTATGCTGAATTTGTCACCAACTCAGGTACAACAACTTATGAACTTGCTGAATACTCGTCTGGCTCAAGAGATTTCATCGAGCACTGATATGGAGGTAGCTACACCAGCAGGTATCATTCTAAACACCTCAATGACAAGGTCAATTATCCCTAAGAAATCTTGGATTATATTCTAGATAGTGATGCTACAATTCATATTGTTGCATGTGATCTGTCACTATTTTTAAAAATACATTCTTCCAACAAGTTTTCAGTATCTCTACCAAATGGTGAAATTTTTTCTGCTAATACTATAGGAACTGTCAATCTTAATGATCATATCTCTTTATCGAATGTTCTGTATGTGCCTGAATTTCATGTTAATTTACTCTCAGTCTCATTCTTTTTAGCTAATACCGATATAACTATCATTATTGGTTCCAACTCATTCATCATTCAGGACAGCAAAGCCTTGAAGACGATTGCTAATGGTGACTTGCATCAAGGACTATACATCCTGCAAGAAGAATCCCCAACCAATTTTGCATAGTTACCAACTACTTTTCCTACAGTTTCAATAAATTTGTGTGAGTCTAGCCTATGGCATTCTTGTTTAGGTCTTGTCTCAGCGAAAGTCCTTCACCATTTAGATAAGGCTCTGAATTTAGAACATACACCACATTCCAACACTTGTCACACTTGTCCCCTTGCAAAATTTAGAAAACTTCCCTTTGAGTCTAACAATAATATTGCATCTCATGCATTTGACCTTGTACATTGTGATGATTGGGGGCCTTATCATGCTCCTATATATAATGGAAAGAGATATTTCATAACAATTGTGGATGATGTAACTCGGTTTTGTTGGATTTACCTATTAACTAACAAATCCGATGCCATAATTTGTTTGAAACAGTTTTACTCTCTAATTGAAACTCAATTTGAGACAAAAATGAAGTGTTTCAGGTCTGAGTGTCAGTCTGACAATGCTAGAGAGCTAGCACTCACAGATTTTCTGCAGGATAAAGGAGTTTTGCACCAATTTTCTTGCCCACACAAACCACAACAGAATGCAGTGGTGGAAAGGAAGCACCCACATCTATTGAATGTGGCTAGAGCCCTTTACTCTCAATCCGAGGTTGCCATATCCTTTTGGGGGGAGTGTGTTATCACTGCAGTCTTTTTTTATTAACAGAACTCCGAGCCTACTACTTAAGTTTAAGTCTCCCTTTGAACTTTTGTTTGGTAGTAAGAGTTCAATCTATACAGCATTGAGGAATTTTGGGTGCCTTGTTTATGCAGCTACTTCTGCAGATCACAAAACTAAGTTCTATCCAAGATCAGATCCATTAGTGTTTGTTGGCGACAAGGGATATAAAACGTACAACCTCAAAACCAGGCAGTTCTTTATCTCCAGAGATGTGGTTTTTCATGAACGCATCATGCCATTTTGCTTCTCTACTCATATACAAACACATGATGATATCTTCTTTGATTTTATTCTATCTAAACCTGCTACAGATATACCTCTTAACCTTCTAATCACAACTACACCATCAAAGCCACAACACCAACCATTTTCATCTCCTCCTCATCTAGATCCATCCACACACACACCTCCATTTATAGTTCATATACCTCCAACCTGAAAATCAACCAGAACCACTACTCAACCCTCTTATCTCAAAGGCTACATTTGTCACACTGCCCCTTATCCAATAACAAATTACATCAGCTCTCACAAACTCAACCTTAGTTATCATTATTGTATAAAAAATGCCAATGCCATCCCTGAACCTCTGTTTTACCATCAAGCTATAAAATTTCAGGAATGGAGACAGATCATGAAGGAGGAACTTGATGCCTTAGAGGACAATCATACATGGGAGCTTGTTCACTTACCAAAGGACAAACATCCCATTGGCTGCAAATGGGTGTATAAGGCCAAGATGAAAGCTGATGGAACCTTAAAGAGGTATAAGGCTCGTTTGGTTGCAAAGGGCTACACACAACAAGCTGGAATCGATTTTAGAGACACCTTTAGCCTAGTGACTAAGATCACCATTGTTAGAGTTCTGCTCACTATTGCAGCTGTAAAACAGTGGAGTTTACTTCAATTAGATGTAAACCATGCCTTCTTGAATGGAGAATTGGATGAAGAAGTGTATATGGACCTCCCATTGGGACACCCTCAAAGGAATAAGGGATTAGTTTGTAGACTTACCCAATCCCTCTATGGTTTGAAACAAGCATCAATGCAATGGTTCAACAAGTTCTACACAACCATGTTGCAACACGAGTTCAAACAATGCAAGCAGGATTATTCCTTATTCTGTCTTGGAGAAGGAGATTTGACAACATATCTCATAGTCTATGTTGACGACATTATCATTGTTGGCCCAAAGCAAGAGTTGGTGGATTAAGTAAAGCTTCAGCTACAAGCAATTTTCAAACTCAAGATTCTTGATGATCTCAAGTTCTTTCTTGGTCTTGAGTTAGCAAGATCACAGAAAGGTATTTCACTCACTTAGAGGAAGTACACTCTCTCCCTCCTTGAAGACATGGGTTTTCTAGATTGCAAACCTGCAAATTCACCCATGGAAGCAAACCTGAAGCTGCGAGCTGTTGCAGGAGAGCTTGTTCCTGATACTTCAGCCTACAGACGTCTAGTTGGAAGATTGATATACCTAACTATTTCTTGGCCTGATATCACCTTTACAGCGGTTAAATTGGCTCAATACATGTCTGATCCAAGAGTTCCTCATCTCAATGATGTACATCATGTCCTGAGATACTTGAAAGGAGCTCCAAGACAAGGACTGCTCTTCTCTTCTTCCTCAAAATTCAACATTTCCATGTATGCTTATGCTGATTGTGGGAGTTGTTTAGACACTAGATGCTCCACCACTGGTTATTGCACGTTTTTAGGTGATTCCCTAATTTCTTGGAAGAGCAATAAGCAAAATGTTGTCTCCCGAAGCTCTACTGAAGCTGAATATCGGGCTTTGGCTAATGCATCATGTGAAATCGTTGCCATTATAGCTCTCTTCAAGTTCATGAACATTGAAGTCAAGTCGGGAATGCTGTTTTGTGATAACCTTTCTGCAATACAGATGGCCGCCAATCCAACATTGCATGAACGTTCTAAGCACATCGAGATTGACTGTCACTTCATTAGGGACAAGGTTACAGATGGCATAGTCAAGCTTGTTCATGTCCCAAACAAGCATCAACTAGCAGATCTATTAACCAAATCCCTCCCTGCCCCACAGTTTTGTTTCTTGTAACGACCCAACTTTTAGCAAGTCATGACCAATGCTAAGAGTTAGGTTGCTACGACTCCTAACTCTAATACTCATATTATTTATTATCTTATAAGCCTGTCGTCAGTCACCGTGCCCTATTCGGATGTATTTAGCAATCGACAAAACAGAAAACAAAACGAATTTTAAACACAAATATATATCATATATCAGAAAAGTCATACAGCGTCATAGCAACTCATAATATTATAAGTAGTATTATATATAAAATACATACAACCTAACCCGCACAGGGGACTCAAATGCCTATACATCAAACTAGAAATCTGTAAAATCCTATCCCTCTGAAACATATACTACACTGAGGGAACTACTACAAACATACGTATACTATACTGCATCGCAGAATAGCCCCCAGGTATCAAACTTCATCGTCGTCTTTTCTGAGACAGTGTCCTGCTCTAATGTTGTCCGGCGACGTCGTTAGCTTCTCCTGTAGAAAACGTAAAGGGAAAGGGGTGAGAACCATAGGTTCCCAGCAGGGGGATCTGTGCGGAACCCTAACCGCAACTCTAATCTATAGTTTCCAACATCTTGGTCTATTCGTCGTCTCTTCTCTAATCTTACAGGCTTATCTCATCTATCTAGAACTTATATTCACTCTATCATAGACTTCTATCAAACACAGACAATAGAGAATAACAGAAAATGCACACAGAATCACAAATCACAAACAAAAAGATATGGAGAAGCACAAACAAATGTAAATGCGGCAATCAATATGATGCATGCCTGATCCTAGTGCAGGCCATGAGCTCAAGCGTCGGTTGTCTACCCGCAACCTGACGTTACTCGGAACGAGTCCAAATATGGTTTCTCCACTGTGTCAGTTGCAGTGTGCCTCATGGCATAAGCCATGTCGGTCGCACTATTGCTATCATGGGGGTGAGCCATGTCAGTCAGCGAAGAATATAAGTATTGATGTGATATCTTCTGCCTCACAGTGAGAAACAGCACCTCGACCATATCTGGGGGGTAACCCCTCCGTGGATACCCAGCGTCATTGACCGGAATATCTTAATCACTTAATCATTTTCTTAGAACCACTTGGTCATCGTTTTATTCTTTCTTATTTTCATACTCAGAACTCGGGATCTTTTCGAAATTTCTTGCTTAGTAATACCATCCATTATTACTCTCAGTTAATTATAAGTTTCAACATCTTTTATTTAATGTTAACAATTCTATAACATTCCTAAGATACTTATAATTACGTTCTAAGTCTTTTAGGTAAATATTATTCTCCCGACTTAGTCATTTAAGTTTTTCGTTTTCCTTAACTATTCAATAAATTTTATGTATTTACATTTTAACTCCCATTATTTTGATATCTTCATTTTACACCGTAAATTCTAGGTTATTTAGGATTTGATATCTAACTTTACTTAATTTTCATTTTGGGCCCCCCAACTTTCCCTTATTCACGCTTTGACCCCAAAGTTTTTGATTTTCTCGATTTTAGCCCAAAGATTCCTAAATTTACATTTTAACCTCTTTTTACCATTCAATTCTACTTTTACCATTTTTATCTTATTATTTTACCAAGTTATGACCATTTATTTTACAGGAACATTACTTTGTTCTTTTTACCATTTTTGCTACTATTAACCCTCGTAAAAGTTACCAAGAGTTACCTAAAGTTACTAATTTGTTTACCACTTGATTATAACTCTTTTTCTTAAGTCTTTTAACATTTTAAACATTTTAACATTACTGGTATTGTCCTTTTATTAGTGCAGCCAGCAGCTGGGTATTTTTAGCCAAAACTTAACATACTGATTAAAACATAGTTACTTTAAAAATTCATATAAAATCAACCGTGCAACCTGACTTCAAATAATTTTAAACAATGATAATAGACACCTTCATTAAGCATTTCCAATTGGTCCCATGACATTTGAGTCACTGAGCTGTTCACAGTAATTTCAGCAAGATTATTGAATTCTGCTGTCATCACTGCTGAACTGCGATTGGTAATAATTATGTTAAAAATCATAAACTTACTCAAATGTTGTCAAACTTTAGGGAAATACAGAGGACTCACGTATGAAAACATGCCTTTTGATTTCAGTTTAAAATGACTTACAGATTAAAAGATATGTTTTTCCAAAGTTCAGTCAAGTTTGCAGCCGGAACAACTGCACCCGCCAGAAATCGATTTTGGTAATTGATTTTTAGAAAATTCTAAAAACTTTGGATTGATCTGAAAATTTTCAGAAACGATCTTATTTCATTTCCAAAACTGCCATTTTTGGCCCATGTAAAAATAATTTATATATTTTAATATGTTCAATTTAGAAGTTGCTGTTCTGATTTTCGGACAACACCAGTTTTGTTAAAAAACCACTTAACTTGTAAAATTCATAACTTTTAAAATATATGTCGAAAAATTATGAAATTTTAGGGGGTTATTTTAGACATCTTAAAGTGTTATAGAAAAATAATTTGTCTCGATTTGGTTGAGTAATTTACTCCCAGAAAAATAAAAACGTCGCTGCAACTACACTTACCTCTGAAACAAAAACCTGCAACTCAAGCTTACATAATTATTATCATCAAGAACACATCAAACACATCAGCCATCATAATAATCCATCACATATACACTCAAGACACTCATGATCAATCATCAAACATCATCATGATGAGCAAACACTGAAGAAGACAAAAACAACAAACAAGGCTTCTAACTAATCCTAACCCCTTACCTTTGTAACTTTGAGTTTCAGATGATCTTGTAGATATGAAATCCCACCCAAGAACACCTAAAACATATCCAACAATCATCATCATCATGCTTAGCATGCTGGACGAATTCCTTGCCCAAAAATTACAAAAGATTTTGTTAACCAAGCTTAGATTTCTTGTTGAAAAGCTATGTTTCCTTTAATAAAACTCATAGTTGAATAAATTCATTTTTGAAAATAAAAGACATGAAGGATTCTATGGTTCAAAATCTGAAGTTACAAAGCTTTGAAGATCATTTTTAGAAGTGCCAAAGATTCATGTTTAAGAAGATGAAGTAGTTGTAGAAGAATTAGAAATTTAGAAGTGGATTTACCTTGAATTCAAGCTTGAAATCTTTTTGAATTTAACCAAGTGTTGCTACGGCTCTTGGCTGTTACACTTAGTATGTTTTTCAGCCTTGTTTTTAGTAAGAGTTTGCATGAAATGTAATGAAAGACTTGTGACAAAACTTGGTCAAGTTGGTCCTTGTATTGGTCGAATATACCAAGGCCATTTTGGGGAATTTACCAACTTGATCTTATCCTTTGGTGACTAGATAAGAGCACATGCTCATTATCCATTTACCAAGTGTTGACTTGGTTAAAATATCAAGCTCAAACCCGAGCTTAGCTTAGTGAACTTGATAAAGTTTAGATATAAATTAAACGGTAAATATTTAGGAATTATCATCAATGTAATCATTGATATTTTTACTTTGGCACATGTTGATAAACTTATGAGTCCTACTAATGAATACTAAGGGATGAGGCTGAACGGTTTTGGCTGGTGATGTGTAAGTTTATGGTGAAAAATTTGAGATTAAAAAGGATAAAGGTTATTAGTAAAATCTTCGGTTAACCGTATCCAATTCAATAAATAAAATAATTATTGAAACTAAGTAATTTTATCAATTTCAAAACATTATAAGGTTTAAATATGTATATCCAAGCTTAGGTAAAAATTTGATGATGATCAGATGGGAATTTCATCGAAAACCGATCGTTACCGTTCAAACCGGTCAAACCGGCTTGTTTTCGCAACGGTAAAACGATCTTTGGAACCGGTTTAAATTAACTATGTAAATCATTAATATGGAACATTATATCATTCATAGTGTTAACTATGAATAAAATGCTTTCCATAGAGACCGGTTTCAGGAAATTCCGAAAACCAGGCCTCCAAGGCATTTTGGTAATTTTTCGAAAAACAAAAATAAAAAAAAACCGCGTCAGCAAAAATTTTTATTTTTCCTTTGGACTCGCCATGTCAAATAGACATAGTTCTCTTTTGCCAACTTGTGAAAATCTTTTCCGTAAACTCTGTAGAATTTATTTCCTATTGAAAATCGGGATTTTACATTTCTCATTGCCAAGTTGGGAACATACAACCTGTATGCTCCAACTTGAGGGGATGCTAGTATCAGTTAGTTCTACTAGAGTTAGTTTACTTGAAGTGTAAGTTAACTGTAGTTAGTCAGCTAGAACTCTAGTTAGTCAGTTAGAACTCTAGTTAAGTTAGTTAGATGATTGTTGCTATGTTAATTAGTTAGTTACTGATGTATATATACATGCAGTTACCTTCAATACCAATTAATGAATTCATTTTCTCTTATTCCGAGTTCACAAGTCACAGAGTTCTATTTCTGAATTCTTTCATCTAACTGAGATGATAATTCTTATACTTGAATGTAAAACTTTGTAATATTTTTTTATATAAAAATACTAACGATTGGATATTTATATTTTATTTGTGTATTTTAGGAAATCTATATTGCTTTAATATTAGAAAAAGAAATAAAGTTATGAAAAAAAGATTTTGAGTAGTTAGTTGAGTTTTATTATTTTTCTGAACATTTTTTTCCAGTAACAATAAATCTTTTCTCTAAACATCATGTAGAATCACTAGAAATTTTCTTATTAGAGTTTGTTTGAAAGCTAATGAAATTAAAATCAATTTATTAGAACAATTATTTAATAATATTCATACAATAAAATTAAATACATATAATTATTATAGTGTTCTGCTAGGGTTTTGTGTTCCATGTGCTAGAATTTTAATGTGCTCTTCTACTAGAGTTTTAATCATTATGTGTTCCTAATTTTAATGTGCTATCATATATTCATCATTTTATTATTCTAATGGAATGAAATACAACTATTTTTTATTAAAAAATGAATTAGTAACAACTAAATTTAAAACAAAAATATAAACAAAATCAAAATATAAACAAAGAAAGCAACATGACAAATAAAAAAATTCTTAAATAAATAAATAGATATGATTCTCAAGTGTTCTAATAGGATTTATGTGCTCTATTAGGGTTCTATAATAGAGTTTTCTCCCTTAATAGAGTCTCTTCTAATTGGATCTCTTTATTTTCTCAGAAATAAATGGATTCGGGAGGTGATGATAATCGTGGAAGGAACGAATTTGATAAGTGAAAGAAGAAATCTATGAATGTAAAAAATTCTCTACTGCAATGGTATAAATAGCACCCATAGCACCATACAGATTTCAAGTTGAAACTGTGTGAATAATGCTACTCCTTTGAGTTTGTTTTTCTTTGTGTGAGGAAATATCAACCTTTTGATTTTTTTCAAACCAAATAGAGGTATCCGACAAAGTGATCCTCTATCTCCTTATCCTATCATATTTTATGTTCTGGACTAGGCCCAATTACGAAGTAACCGACCTGGGCAACGATTCTTGGACTTAAGTGACCAAGCCCCAACGTCCAAATATTATGAGTTGGGCCGGGAAGATTAAAGTCCAATACTCCCATTTAGACCTAGAAGTAGAAAGGTCAGAAAGATTGTGAAACATCCATAACCGAAACTTGGAGAGTTGGAAAGTTTTATTCTCATCATAAACATCTCATAAATAAGGGAATAAAAGAATTCATAAAATCAGACTTGATGACTAACAAGCTAAGAAAACCACCAGAAAATAAAAGGACGGATCACAACTATAAATAGGAGGAGGGTAACAAAAGCAAAAGGCAAGTGTGATAAACAACAATATTCTTCTAAACAACTTCTAACTTAAGCATCGGAGTGGCTTTGCAGGTTGCCCTCCCGGCCTGGTTTAAGACTCGAAGTCTCCAACTTTGCCAAGAACTTGGCAAGTTCGATTGTCTTGAACACTGGCGCCGTCTGTGGGGAGGTTTCAGTTTTGAATTATGGCTACAAACAATGAACACGATCAAGGTGTTGGAAATCAACCACCACCATCACCCCAATCACAATCAAACCCTGATCAGCCAAAACCACATAATGTGCCAACACCTACACCAAATCCTGGGGTTGCTACCCGTCAGCATAGTGTGCATGAGACGGAGGTAACTCCGGGACATGAATATAATGATTCTCAGGAGAATCGAAACTCTCAAGGCTGGGCGCATGAGATACCAAGGAATGGTGAAGACAGAAGGTCGGAGGGCCGGCGTCTGCTTGTCGGCCCAGACCATGATAAAGATAAAAGGATACGAAAAATGCAGTGAAAGATGAGAAGGCTTAAGAAGCGCCTCGGAAAGCGAACTCGAGTGGAGAGCTCGAGTAGTAGAGAATCCGACTCTACTGAACCCCGGGTCCAAAGGGTTAGAAGACATCGATCTTCACCCTCGAGGGAGGTTCGACGTCATTCCCCTAGAAGAGAAACCGAGGACGGAAGAACCCGTCTTTGGGGCAACACAAGACACTCCCGAACGAGGTCCTACTCGCTAGAACGGAGTTATGGGTCTTCTACGAGTAGCCGTAGCCCGGTAAGATAGAGGGAAAGGCATGAACCTGTGATCATCGAGAAAACTCCTTTTTCTCCTGACGTGGTGAAAATCCGACTTCCTCGAAACTTTGACAAACCAACTGACATGAAGTATGATGGTACCTCAGATCCTGTAAAGCATCTCAATGCTTTTGAGGCTAGGATGAACCTAGATGGAGTCAGTGACGCAATCCGCTGTAAGGCATTCCCGGTAACCCTCACGGGTCAAGCTATGGTATGGTTTAACAACTTACCTAGTTCTTCCATTCGCCGTTTTTCTGACATCTCCAGAAAGTTTCAAGCCCACTTCACAACCCGAAGAACTCAAACGAAGCATCCAATCTTTTTGTTGGGTGTGGAACAGAGGGTTGGAGAAAGTATCCGAGACTATCTGGATAGGTTCAACAAAGCTTTACTTGAGGTTAACAGATCGAGCGCCACACCGGAAGTGGTCAGCTTATGTTTGATTGCGGGACTTCTGGAAGGTGACTTCAGGAGACACCTAACGTCCAAGGAAATCACGTCGATGGAGGAGATCCATCGCATTGCACATGAATACATGCGGGATGAGGATGTCAGTAAGGTGGTCTCTGGCAAAAGAAAGAACTCGACTTTCCAGCCTAACAAAAGAGGAAGTCAGGGACCATCCACACTGCCTACTAGACCACCTATTCCTCGGATCGAAAAGTTCAATACTTATACTCCATTGAATGCCTCATTGACTGAAGTGTATCAACACATTTCTCAACGAGGAATCCTCCCGAAACCTCGACCTATCAGACCCTGGCCGAACTTGAATCGTTCTATGTATTGTGATTACCATAAGTCACCAGGCCATAGAACCGAGGATTGTTTCGACTTGAAGGATGCACTTGAACAAGCGATTAGAGAGGGGAAGTTGCCTGAATTCGTCCAACATGTACGACCCCCTAAAAAGCAAGGTGACGAAGATGAAAGGGAAGGTCGGAATCCCCGATCTCAGAGACAAACTG
>JASCZI010120832.1:173489-189744 GCA_036250425.1 Stylosanthes scabra
GTATTTCTTTGTCAATAGCTTTCATCCTTCTATTTGTATGTGTTGGCAGAAACCTACAAAATTAAATAAGCACATACAAGTAGTAGCAAAATTATTAAATTATCTAAATTTACTCTAGAAGGTGTTGTCTATTGTACCAAAATTAATTGGATAGCACACATATTGTCATACAATGGACTCCAGATTCAAAACCTTTTTTCCAAAATCATCCTATATCAAGATTAAATTCGGAAATTTAGCGAGATTTAGAAAGGTACTAGAGAGTTGTCGAGCAAAGACTGAACTCGATTTCTGTCTGAAAAAATGTCCATCCTAACTCTTATCCGTTTTCGAAAAAGATATAGTACTTAAGTCCTTATTTGTCGTGAAACATAACGGCCCTTCTATTATACAATATTTTAACAAAAGTACCTTATCCTTTTCGAAAATAGACAAGAGCTGAAATTTATTATTTTTTTTTTCTAGAAAACTTTTTTTTAAAAAAAGTAAATAGACAATAGGTTTTATTTGCTTCCAAAATACCTAATAATTTTTCATTTAACATGAGGAATGAAATTTGATTAAGATGCATGTGTGGTTATAGGCTACCTGTAGCCCGGAACGAAAGCAAATTTAAAGAGTGTCATTGTGAGTGTAAGCATCTCTCTTTGAAGCTGGAATACTCTCTTTCCTTCCTCATAGCTGCTTCCAAAGCCTGCACGAGCCAGAACATCGCTCGACACATTTTGTATGGAAGGCCATACATCCATCTCACGTGCCCCATCACAACCACCTAATTCATTCTCCCATTTGCTTATCATCTCATCACAACACTCAACGAATATCGGTACCAGCATCTACACAAAATTTCAACATTCATAAACACCATCACTAGTGTACAAGCTAAACCTCTGTGCCATGTTTCATATTTATGATATAGAGTAAAAGCCATCCCGATCGTTAACTATTTACAATAAAGAACTAAGCCATCATTGATCATTCTTAATTAACAAATTGATTCTCAACAATTTCAATAATTTGGCTGTAGGTCACTTTGCTTATCAGTCAATTTTGAGTCCACGTGACATTTTGATTGGTTTGATAAATCAATTAGGTGACCTACAGCCAGACTGTAATAGAGATTGAATTATCTAATAATTAATACAGTATTGTTATATATACATTTATTTTGATCAATTAAGTCTAATTAATTATGATAATTTATTTTTATACTAAATAGAAAATAATTTCAGTATTAAATAGTAATAAGATAATTTTTTATTTAATATAAAATAAATAATTTTGACCTAATTAGCTAAAATATATTATATACGTACACCTAAAATTATTGTAATTCAAATTGTTAAGCAATTTAATAATTGAAAATGAAGCAGAGTGTCTATGTTGTTTAATAGAAAACTGACCTTCATTTTCTCGACATTGAATGCAGGACTTACGATCTTCCTGTGTTTGGCCCACTTATCACCATCATAAGTTGCAAAGCCTGATGCAAGAAGCCTGAAAAGTGGGCTTGTATCAGGCTTTTGAAATTCATACACCTTATTAGTAATTTCCCTGATTTTATCTGGGTCCAAGATGAATAGCCTTGGTGTTGGACCAAGCCACATAAATGAACTCTTCCCTGTAATTAAGTAATAATTATTTGTTTCAATGCCATTAACAATAATTCAAAGGATAATTAATTAATTTAGCATAATTATTATTGTATAAGAGTGACTAACCGTATTTGGCAATGGTGTGCACAACATAGGGCAAAACTCGAGGAGCAATCTCGTTAGAATGAGGATCCATGGGTGTGGATTTAACTTGTTTGATCATCTTAATCATGTCTCTAATGTCTCCAACCAAAGGACGGTATGAATTTCCCTTTAAGCCCTGCTGCCTGAGACGCCTCTCTATGCTCTTTGGTTTGAGCCACACCCAATTGAGTGCACTCCACAGCCACCATAAGAGAGCCACCACACCAATCACGGTGATCATGGTGCTCAATTTCAGTGTTGACAATAGTGGTAGTAGCTCCTCCATTGTTATCATGTACTACTCTAAGTGATTAACTCTTCTCGCTTAGTTCCACACCATGTTATTATAAAAAACAAGATTCGAAACTAAATTGAAAATAAAAATAAGAGCGAGGAAAAGACTTCCCACGAGAGCCACGCGAGTTACATATTATATTTTGTAAAAGCTAATACGTGAAGAACGAGGGTGCACATTATATTGCTAACGTTTATAATAATAATAACAAGGTTTAATGTGATTTAGATTCAAAATTAAAATCGTTTCTAAATTTTTTTATTTTAAAATTATTTTTATGATAATATTATTAGAATAAGCGGTTTTGATCAATCAAATTCAATCAAATAATTTATTTCTATGTTAAATAGAATATTAGTTTGATATCAAATAGTATAAAAAATTACACCTAAATAAAATTTTATTTGACATTAAAATAATCTATTTAACATAAAAATAAATGACTTGGTTGAATTTGATTGGCCAAAATTATTTGTTCACGTAGAATTATTCTATCTTTATATATCAAAATTCTTTTTAACAATAAAATTACTTTTTAAATTGTATCAACTTCAGCTTCCCTTTTCATATTAATCATCACTAATAATACTATAAATTTTTGAATGAATATAGAAAACTCAATTTTTAATTTGTGATGCAACAAAATTAAGACCGTTAGATATTTTAAAGAATTTTTTTCTTTAAGATATTATTGGTGATTATCATGTGAAAATAATAGTAGAAATAATGTAATTTGAGAAACAATTTTATCTTTAAAAGAATGTGATTATCGGAAAAACAATTTTTTTTAAAAAAGTAAACAAACGTTAGAGACGATCCTGGAAAAATAATAATAATAATAAAATAAAAATTAACCCCGATAATTTTTGTATTATACCTTTTTATTTGATTTTGAGGACTAAAAATTTAAGAATAATTATAATTTCTAGCCAAAATCATAGGAAACAAAATAACACTTAACCCTAATAACAGTAATCTCTTATAAGCATTGGTTTTTACTTTTATTAAAACATAGTATAAAAATATATTATTATTTCAAGGCTATAGTAGATCTTGTAAAATAATTTAGGAAACAGAAATAACATAATTTATTTTTTGGAATTGTTTTAGTAATTAATATCAAAGAATTAATAATAAAATATTTAAATAAAAAATAAAAAGATAACATCCTAAATATAACCAGTGTCCTTTTGGAATAATTTATAATTTTTTTTCCTGAACGAGTTCTGAGTAGTAATAATAATAAAATATATATTATTATTTCAATAATTCTATGTGAACAAGTGGTTTTGGTCAACCAAATGCAACCGAGTGATTTATTTTTATGCTAAATAGAAGATTATTTTGATGTCAAATAGAACTTTATTTAGGTGTAATTTTTTATACTATTTGACACCGAAATAATATTTTATTTAGCATAGAAATAATAAATCACTTAGTTGTACTTGGTTGGCCAAAATCACTTGTTCAAATAGCATTATCTCTACTTTTTCAAAACATCTTATTTTTTAAAAAAAAAATTTATTTTATGACTAGCATGAAAATTATACACGGTTGGTGTAGAAAGTATTTTTAGTTTTCTATACTTCTAAGAAATCTTACTATATGTTTTATTAATAAAAACCTCACATTATCTTTTAGCATTTATTTATTGGTCTGGGTTATTTATTTTATTTCTTGCAGATAATCATGTTTGTCGAGATTTTTTTAAGGTGTGCTATTTTTTTTTAATTAAAAGTTAAGACTAATCCGTCCCAAAATGAAGTTTATTTAAGGATTTGCGGTGGTTATTGGATTACTACATGAACAATGTAAGATTTGAAGACACTTATTTAAACAGACTAATAAGCTAACCACTACACCAACCAAAATGATCTTAAGATACTTGCTTAAATGGACTATTAAACTAACCAAGTCACCAACGACGTTTTACAATTTTTATAATATTTTTGGTAATCCCAACTTGCTTTGCTATGTGTTTTTTTTTTTTTTTTTGGTTAACTGCTTTACTATGTTTTGTCAAGTTAAAGAAATATTTTCTTGGACAGGAAGAAACATTTTTTTTCGGTGTGAGGTAGAAACATGTTTTTGGGTTAACGGAAGAAACATTTTATTTGGACCTTGTTGCTGAAATAATTTTGGGTTAAAGCCCAAAGACTAAGAACAAGAAATGAGACATACACAGATAATTTGGAAATTAGAAGTTTATTAGAACCCAAAACCAAAAAAAATTTAGAATCACATCGACCCATGTTAAAAAAATAACATTGACCAATAAAACTTAAGAAAGACACTTATGCTGTTATGCATATGAAAATGGGTTAGAGCTAAGTGGGTAACTGTTTATAATTTCTTTTTTTGGTGAACTACTGTTTATAATTTAAGTGCATTTGAAAACATTTTTTATTCCGGTCCAGAAACAAATGTTTTTATTGTTAAAAAACTCAATGATTTTAGAAAAACTAAAAATAATTATGAATTATTTTTTAAAAAAATTTATATATTTATTTAATAAAAATGTAATTTAATTATTATGTCTTTACTTGTGTGTATTTATTTATAATTTGATAATTTCGGCTAATTTTTATTAAAATGGTTTGATGTACGATTCAGGTTTTAAGACATTACTTATATATAATTTAATAATTTCATTTAAAATGGTTGAATCTCTAGATCTGTCAACCAATAACTTAAAAAAAAAAATTGATGTACAATCCGATTTTGATAACCATTATTTTTCCCTTTTTTTTTTTGGTGTGAAACAACCATTATTATTCTTTACCCATGCATGAAGTAAACAAAATTGCACGCGGCCACAAATTTTTATTCATAATATATAAGCTCAATGAAGAGATGTAAAATTGAATTGAATATAAAAAAAATGGAATAAAGTGAAGTTTGTACACCGACTTTATATGTTGACAACTTGACATATATGCTCTCAACATGGCAGATAAAAACACGCTTGCACACGCGCAAGTTAGTATTATTCCTCTATTGCTTCAAATACGTACAAGCTTATGCGTACAAATATATACACTATAATCTATTACTCGTATAAGATAAGATATGTCAATTGTCATATATGAATTAAAATTTAAATATAAACACCTTCTTTCCAATATAAACATAACTGTCCATTTGAATAAAGACAGCTAACTAGCAATGTCACTAGAAGAGTATACAATTACTTAGGTCATTTTGGATTACTTGTAAGTTGTAATGATAATATTTAAATGAAATTTCTTAAACTATATATCATGATTTCATAGTTTTAAACTTTTTAATCTTGAATACGAGTGTTATTATATTATGCAAGTTAGTTGTGTTTGAAATTTTGGATCCTTCTACGGATTATTAATTAGTAACCATGAATAAACTTTTTATTATGTTAAAATTTTAAGATTCAAAGTTTTAATAATTCATTAAAAAATAAGAAATGTAAACCCTCTTTTAGTATATATTTTTAATCAGTGACCTAAAATGATTGTCTAATAAAACTCTTAATGCTATTATTATTAGATTATACTACTATAGGAAACATTTCAGGTGCTTTATAATTTAAGGTAATTCAGTGATCTTTATCGTTCATTTTAATTATATATATTTTAAAATTATTTTATAATTAAATTCAACGATTAAGATCATTAAATTACCATATACCCTGAAGCACCTAAATAATTGCAATACTATATATGTTACTAATATATATAAGCATATATATAACACAAAATTATTGTGATCTTTAAATGAATACTTTTACTTTGTATAACTTATTTTATCATCTTAAAGTTTTTTTATTTTATTAATATTTTTATTCTCATTTAAAAAATAAAACAATTAACAAGAATACTCATTTATTCTCTGAACATACATAAAGATATACCCATGTTTAAAACTCCAAAAATTAACGGATACAAATTGAAAACACCGACCAGTTGACTGAGTCGTATTCATCAGCTACATAGCCACAATCTGGTCAAACCATCGAACGTCTCATTCTTATTAGTACAACTCCAACAACGTAACATTATTATTCATCTCAATTCTCATCATCAACTACTACTCCTCCTACTTTTCTCTTCAAATTAATCAATTCATAAATCATACGCATCCTTTTAAACATTCAACGTTCAACGTTCAAACAATACCCATAAATACACAAACCAAACATTACTATTACTAATTAATTGAACCCCTTTATTATTATTATTAATATTAATTATTATTATTTATCTCTGAATCTTTTCGTTTAGTTTGACACATTCTCGTTAAACTATATTATTCCACTCACCGCCTAGCTTTGACCCGCGTTCCCCTCTTCCTACTCCATATATATAAATCTACCCTCACAATTATTTCATCTAACACATACACAATCATAGAAAAATTAAAACAACAACCACCAACAAAAACATTAGAGTTTATTTGTTGCAACAAAAAAAAATTATGGTTTTGTCTTGGACAAGGGGGAGGGTGTTCCGGCGCGCTCGGAAAGGGAAGGACCTCCAAGTCAATGACTTGGAGGTTGAGATTTCAGTTCCTTCCCATTTTCGGTGCCCGATCACCCTCGACCTAATGAAGGATCCGGTAACGGTATCCACGGGTATTACCTACGACAGGGACAGTGTCGAGAAGTGGATCGAGGAAGGGAACAACACGTGTCCGGTAACGAAAAAGGTGTTGACAACCTTTGACATGATCCCTAACCATGCTCTTCGGAGGATGATCCAAGATTGGTGCGTGGAGCACCGTTCTTTCGGAATCGAGAGGATCCCTACTCCGAGGATCCCCGTTACACCGTACGAGGTTTCCGACACGTGTGCAAAGATCGTGAATGCGGCGAAACAGGGTGATGAAAACAAGTGCAGGGAGCTGGTGAGGAAGATCAAGGGTTGGGAGAAGGAGAGTGATAGGAACAAGAGGTGCATAGTTGCAAATGGTGCTTCTCTTGCTCTGGTCAACGCCTTTGACTTTTTCTCATCATTGGGTTTTGAAGAGAATAATAATGTTAGTAGCTTGTTGGAGGAGATCTTGGGTGTGTTGGCATGGATGAGGCCTATGAGTGAGGAGGGTAAGTCCATGTTGGGTTCAAAGAGTTCCATGAGTTGCATGGTTTGGTTCTTGTCGAAGGGTAATATAGACCTTTCCATAAAGCAAAGTGTTGCCTTGTTGCTCAAGGAGGTTCCAATTGAAGTGTTGGCAAATACCCAAGGTGTTGCTGAAGGGTTGGTGAAGATGATTAAGGAGCCCATTGGGAGTGCCTCAATTACAAAGGCATGTTTATCAATGATTTTTAAATTGGTAACATATTCCAAGGGCAAGGATGTAATTTCACAAAGATTTGTGGAATTGGGTTTGGTTGAAGTTTTGTTGGATACAATTGTAGATTGTGAGAAAGGGGTTTGTGAGAAGGCCTTAGGGGTATTGGATTCAATTTGTGGGACAAAACAAGGGAAGGAGATTGCCAAGAATAATGCTCTTACAATTCCACTTGTGGTGAAGAAACTTCTGAGGGTTTCTGAATTGAGTTCTTGCTTTGCGGTTTCAATTATTTGGAAGATTTGTGATAAGGAGGCCCAAGAAGAAGAAGGAGAAGAAGGGGTTTTCGTTGAGGCACTTCAAGTTGGGGTGTTCCAGAAGCTTCTTGTTTTGTTGCAAGTTGGGTGTGGTGAGAGAACAAAGGAGAAGGCCACAGAGTTGTTGAAGTTGTTGAATGGTTATAGAAGCAAGGTAGATTGTGTTGATACATCTTTGGAACTTCAGCACCTTAAGAAGCCATTCTAATTCATTTTTATTCATCAACACATACAAAAGATCAAAGATTTGATTTCTTTTTTTTTTTTTTTGAAATGTATAGATAGGTAATGTTATTAGAAATAGGAATTATATACTCTTGTACAAAAACATATAGTTGATTAAACTTACAAAAGATACAGATTGTAACCCCTAACATTCAATGGGAAATTTTGATGAAATTCTTTATTGGCAATTTCGGGTTTGACATATATAGTATTATTTCTTTTAATTTAATTTCTAAGAGGTTTATAACTTATTAAAATGAGAATTAATGATAAAATTAACATGGAAAATTTGCAAAGCTATTAAATCCACGTGTGTACTAGTTAGAAATAATGTCAAAATAGTTATTGGAGGCTGCAAAATGATATGGAAGGCATGTGCCCCACCCACCATGTGGATTCATCACTATTACTATTAGCAAACTTGAGAGAAAAAAATTGGGTATGATTGTGTTTTATTGTTTTGTTCAATTAAGGAATAGGATATTTTTGGGAAACACAGAGCAAACTGGAATATGGAAAAAAAATTAAAGATAGCATTATGGATGTTTAAATAGGGATAAAACATGTGAAGTGTTGGACAAGAAATATATGAATATTATGATGAATTGCTAGTCTACTACAAATATGGGGTTGATAATAGGATAACAATTAGAAAAGATACTAATTAGTTTTTTTTTTCAAAGACGAAAAAATGAATGCATTTGAATTGAATTCAATTTAAACAACTAACATAAAAAAAATTAATTTTTTTTTAAGAATTAAAGAAGTAAATATTAAATAAATTTAAAGAGAGAAAAATAATAAGAAAAAAATGATTATGAAAAGTGATATCTTTAAAACTCAATGTTGATCTCGATAGCGGAGATAAGAATTATTTAGTTATTTAAAGATATTCACACACTCGGAGATCATCGTTGATAGCTTTCCAAAAGAATTCTATCTTAGGGTCTCCTCCTTATTTATTTTCTTGACAAGTGAATACATTAAAATCACCAAAAAAAATTAATCATATGGTATATTTATGTGTTTTGTGAATTTTTTGTACTGATATTTACATTTTTCGTATTATAAATGAGGTGTATGAAAATGTACAATGATACATATAGCATTATTATAATCAAAATTAACTAGTCAAATTGCCTAACTTGAATTGGTTATAATAGCTGAAATAAACTTCAACGAGACCCATGATTCATTAACGGAGACATCTTTAATTCTAGCTGCCACGTCTGAATAACACAACTTCCATTTCAATGCTCATTTCCAAACTAGAGCTAAATTACCTGCACAGCTGCACTACCTATAACACCATGTAAAAATCATTTCTCAAAATCACAAGAACTTAGTTTAGCTTTCAACATTCGATATTAATTTTTTATTTTACGGATAAATTAATCTCAGAAAAGTAAAATTTATAAATCCCTTTCAATCTATACATGAAATGTTAGGAATTCTTCTAAATTCTAATAATTCTAGTAAAATATTTTTATATCTTCTTAAAAGTCAATTGACAATTAGCACATCCATCTTATTAGTAAATTAAAGGAGAGAATCATTAATGCAAATTTTTTTCAAATAATTATCTCCTATCTCGCGAATACACAAACCATTAGGATTTAAGTCTACCCCCAAATTATCTTATAAACACTCTCCATTATTCTAGATAAAACAAATATATTCGCAAAGAGTCTTTAAAAGGATCATAATAGATATAAATATAATAATAAATATGAATATTTATTAATAAATATATTATATTTTTCAATTTTAATAAACACAAATTATTTTTAAAAAGTTTCCTCTTAAATGTTGTTAAAAGTATCCTATTTTTTAAAAAATGCAAGCATAAACACCTTTTTTAAAAAACTTTATCAAATACAGCCTTAATTATCTAAATTTATTGTTAATTTTAATGTACTAATTAAAATATTTTACATATTCATTCCATTGTCACATTCGTACTTTTATAATTGAGTAATAGTGAACTTGAAACTAAATTATATATTGTGTATGCAGTATGTTATCTCACGAAATACCGGAATTGGCGTAATTTCATGGATTAAATTTGTTTGATGTATTGATAGTGTAAAGAGTTTTACACAGTCATTCAATTAAATTTATGCATTTATGTGATTTTAAAAGTAGTGAATTTAAAAATTAATTGTTTTTAATGATGTGGTAATATTTGATTGGATGCATATATAAAATTTTTTTACACTAACGGTGCATGGAAATTAATTTTTTTTTTCAAATAAAGTTAAATGAGTAATCCAATTAATTCCCCTACCAATTTTTGGAATTGATTAATCTGAACCAATTAGATTTAAATGGATCAGATTTAATTCTATCTCCTCCAAAACTTAATCTGAACCCCAGGATCATCACATTCACTCACTATCAACTAAAGGTTGTGTCCTTTGAATCAAATGGAAATATATATTTAGTAAGCAAGACGTTTTCAAATCAGTGTTAGTAAATTATTTTCTAAAAATAAATGTTCCATGAACAAACCAACCAAATTTTGTGGATGTAATTAATGTTGATAGAAGTTTGTTAACATGATCAACGGTTTTGAAGCTTCTCAAAACCATTATAAAAGCTTTCCACACAGTATTTGCAAAGCAAGGTTCATAGTTATTACAATATTTCAAATAAAGTAGTATCAAGTTTAATTTTAAATAAATAAATAAAAGAAAAGAATAAAAAAAACATGGAAATGGAGTTTAGCATCACAACATTAGTTTTATTTGTATTGCTAGCTACATCTATTGGTATTGCTCAATCTGCAGATATTCCTATTTCAAAATTCGGTGGAGTTGTTAATTCAGATATAACTCAGGTAAGATGATCCTACACATCAGTTCATGAATTACTCATAGTTTAATTTGTCTAAAAATTATTTTTGATGAAAATGAATATGAAAGTTCATTTCAAATTGTTAGAGAAGTAGTACTTGAGGTTATAAAATGCTATCTATTTAATCTTAAACTTCTTTTTTTTTCTGGTAAGATCTTAAACTTCTATTATGTTATATATTTTCTTTGGCGTTATATTACTAGAAAAAAAATATTTATCATATCCAAATAAAAATTATTTTGTTTAACTTAATTAGCTTTTTTGTTATAAATTTCTACTTAATTATTTGGAATTACTCATAGTTTAAAAAATTATTAATAAAAAAATTATTTTATCATATCCAAATAAAATTTATTTTGTTATATAAAATTTTACTTAATTATTTGGATTTTTTTTATGATGTTTGAAGGCTCTTACAAATGCTTGGAATGAAGCATGTCAATCAACATCACCAAGCAAGATTATAATTCCAAAAGGGTCATACAGAATGAAAGCAGTGGATTTGAAAGGGCCTTGTAAGGCACCAATTGAGGTGTACACTGATGGCACAATTCTAGCTCCACCAAACCCTAAAGACCTCAATAATGAATGGCAATGGGTTAAGTTTGAATATGTTGACTACCTCACCCTTTCTGGCTCTGGTGTTTTTGATGGTCAAGGTGCAACTGCTTGGAAACAAAATGATTGTGGAAAGAACCCCAATTGTGCTAGGCTTTCAATGGTAAACAATTATTATTGTTATTATTATTATATATATATACCCCTTTTTTATACAAAAAAATTATTGGTATTTGTTTCTAATTTCTTACCTCTTTTAATTTGTTTCCTTAAAATTATTTGAAGTGATTGTTTTTAAAGATCTTGTATCTATATATTAAGACCTTTTTATCATTATATTATATATTTATGTATATTTTACTCTAAAATGTTTAAATCGTTACAAATTATTTTTTAAAATTTATGTATATTTTACTCTAAAATGTTTAAATCCTTACTAATAAATTTTAAAGATCTAATAATTAATTTGATAGTAAATTATTCTTTTAAGGGTTAACTTTATCACTTAGTCAATCAATCAACCAGATTATAGCCTTCCTTAAATGAATTTAATTTTCCTACATTCTAAAAATATATTTTAATATTATAATAATAATAATAATTTTTTAATTCTTCATATATTTAGTATCTTAAAAAGTAAAAGAAACGTTATTTTCTTAATATATTTTTTTATGATCTTCTTAAACCATACACAAGTTAGTGAAATCTTTTATCAATTAATTAAATGAAAAAATTTCAAACGTCAATAATTTTTATTTATATTAATAAATATTTTTAATCAATATATATATTTTGACTCCAAAATAATATTTTATTTAACATATAAATAAATTACTTAATTATATTTGATTGGTGTAATTTTTTTTTATATTGAGAGTTTTAAATCTAGAATAATTGAGAGAGAATTCTAGCAGAATAATTCCAACAAAATATCTAACTCAGTTGGCAATCATGTAAATTCGAAAAAATAGAATTGACACATTATGATTAATAGAGAGCCAACATATAATATGAATAATAATTTATATAAATTTTAGATGATAATTTAATATTAAATATATGAATTATAAAAAATAATTCATATAAATTTTTTCCTAATGTCTCCTGACATTACATTTTTATGTAATACTCTTTGACCGAATGTATGATTTGTTTGTTAATGTGAGCAGAATTTCGGGTTCAATTTCGTGAAGCATTCGGTCGTACGGACAATAACATCAAAAGACAGCAAGAACTTCAACGTGAACGTTTTGGGGTGCCAGAACTTCACATTCGACGGCTTCAGGATCAACAATCCAGGCACCAGCATCAACACCGACGGAATCCACATGGGAAGATCGACCGACGTCAAGATCCTCAACACGGTGATCGCCACCGGCGACGACTGCATCTCCATCGGCGACGGAAGTGTCCACACCACGATCTTCAACGTGAAATGTGGGCCCGGCCATGGCATAAGCGTGGGAAGCCTTGGCAAGTTCACCACTGAGAATCCCGTGGAAGATCTTCTGGTGAAGAACGTGGTATTCACAGGCACTCAGAATGGTCTTAGGATCAAGACTTGGCCCAGTGCCCCTGGAACTTCTCCCATTACCGGCATTCATTATGAAGATATTACCATGAATAATGTCATGAATCCAGTTATCATTGATCAGGAGTATTGTCCTTGGAATCAATGCAATAAACAGGTAATTTCTAATCAAGAAATACTAAATAATCATCCAATCTTTAACTTATTTTAATCAACAAATTAGCCAACAAAAAATAGAACATCCGAAACTACTGTTTATAGAAAATCCATAATGAAAGCTATAGAATATCCGAAACATAAAGTAACTCAGCCATATATTTTTTTAGAAACAGAACATCCAAAACTTAAAAATAAAATATCCGAAACATAAAGAAATAGAAGATCCAATTTAAGTTGTTAGCTGAATTTTTATTGGTTACCTAGCATGGTTGTATAATTTTCTATAACTTAACCTTACATCCAACAATACTAGATAACTAATAAAAATTCAACCAAATAAAATTAGTCAATAACTTAAATTAAATGTTCTATTTTTTTATGTTTCGGATGTTCTATTTTAAAAAAATACAAAGTTGTTATTTTAAGTTTCAAATATTTTATGACATTATAGATGTGTGATTACGAATGTTCTACTTTTTTGTTAGTTGATTTATTAGTTAAAAGATTATTAATTACCTATATTTTTTCTTTTAACTAACTTTTTCAACGTTGATGGCTAAACAAACAATGACTAAAATAAATTAAAATTCATTCTGACTTAGCATTCCTCTTTCTAATGAGGGCAATTATTATATTGAAGATTGAAGTAATGGATGATATATATTGTTACACAAATGTTTGGGGTTTGTTGTGCAGAGTCCATCGAAGATAAAGATAAGTAAGGTAACATTCAAGAACATAAAGGGAACTTCAGGAACACAAGCAGGAGTGAGTCTTATATGCAGCAGCGGTGTACCTTGTGAAGAAGTGACGCTAAGTAACGTTGACCTCACATACAATGGTGCTCCGGCCACCGCCGTCTGCAAGAACGCCAACCCCATCATTCAGGGAAAAGCTCCTCAATGCACTGCTGCTCCTGCAGCTTGATTAATTAGCTTAACACAATGCAATAGCAATATGCCTTGATCTTCTTCTTAATTCCTTCTCTAAGAGAAGTTCTTTCTTTTGTTAATTATTAATTAAGGTGCATGCACAAGCTAATTAATTATAAGCCATCCTCCTGAGGAGAGATGTAGTAGTGCTGTTTTAGGGGAGTAGTATATTAATTATTACCATATAGATGTAAGATTGTGATGATGCTATGCTCAGCTATGTTTCAGCATATTTTTCACTAAAGGTAATAAAACTACTTGTTCTAATTATTCTTGGAACTATTTTAATTTTATCTTTCAATAGTTAATGCCAACTTAGCCTGAAATACCATTTTAATGATCACACTTAAATAGTCAAATCAACCCTGTTTCAAAATTAGTTTCAAATAAGTACATCATAAGTAACTAATTTAATATGTTGTGGAGCGAAATATTGTGAGTTATGGAGGATTGCAACTACGTTTTGAAGTGCTTAAGAAATTAAGTGAGTCTAACTTATCTCCTATTCAAAAGCTCGCTCAGCTTCACATTTATAAGGTGATAAGGTGGGTCTTGATAAATTAAAATAGAACCATTGATGACTAGTGCACGAATTTCTTCTTCCATGTTTAAAGTTTTCAATTGTTATGTTGACAGTTACTCATTTATTCGTGTTGCAGATTTGCTTCTTTCTGTTGTACGTGGGGGAGGCTGTTAGCAAGATGCTGTCTATGTGTTTACTGGCTTTCTGTCTGAGTCTCTGAGATGGCTTCTTGATTCCAGAATTTGGCAATAATGCTGTTGCTGTGATTTTCATAGTCAGATCAGAAAAGAAATGTGTGTTGCAGGCCAAGATTTGATCATACATACTCAACAACTAGTGGCTGTTTATAATTATATAGATGAAATTTTTTTTGGTGTCTATAAAGATGGATTTAATTTTATTAAAAATATTTTATGCATGCATGCATTCAGTTATATGATATTAAGCGAGAAAAATAAATGAATAATTCTGTCAAATATTTTACCTATGTTAAAATTAAATTCTATAAAAATATATGGATACAAAGTTTCAAGAAAGTACTTCTGTGAAAAAATTTAATAAATATTTTAAGTAAGCAATAATGCAATATATTGCTTATTAATAGACAAGTAAATTTTTTAAAAAATTTAATGGATGGATTATTAAATTTTTTTAATATTTTTATTCAAATACAAACTTTTTTTTAATAAATAATAGATTTTAAAAAATATTAAAATAAGAAAAATAATTATTTACTTTATATAGTTTCAACTAATTAATTGATTTTGGTATCTACAAGAAATGCGTCCGTTACCGGCAAATTACCGGCGGAACTTTTCATGATTTTGACCATTTTCATCATTACCGTGGGATTTACCGGCGGATTTTTTCCGCCGGTAAAAGTGGCGCCGGTAATGTGTTACTGGCGGAAAAATCCGCTGATAACATAATTTTGGTGGCCAATTCGGTTTCAGTATTACCAGCGGAAATTCCGCCGATAATTCCCCCGGTAACATTGACAGAATTAAAAAAAAAAATTATAAATGATATAGAAGGGGCTAACACGATTCTCCTCTCAAGTATATCATCAGCATACTTAAAATAAAGCATTCACCATATAAAATTTACAAGCATAATGAGCTGGGTAAAAAAAATAGCTTGATATACAATTTTGTTTTCACCCTGAAAAAGATTAACTAATTGTCTTCCTTTTGAATCTAATTCATCTTCTCTCTTTCTGCCAGGGACGGATCTAGAAATTTAAGTAAGGGGGGCCGAAATTTTTTTTTATATATGATAAAAAAAAATTATTGTATAATCAAATATTATAGGAGTGAATTATATAATAATTAATACTAGTAGTTTTTATTAATTTTAATAAAAATTATGCTAATAAGTGTTATATCAAAATAAAAAGTTTTATTAAAAATAATAAATTTATTTATCTTTTTTATTATTATAAAGAATAAATAATAAATAATATAGATTAATTCTTTTTGGTGAAGATATAGATCAATTAGTTAAATATTTTTTATATGCATTTAAGACAAATTAATGAATAAGAGAGCTAAAATATTTTTTATCCTAGTTCACCACTATGACAATTCATCATTTTAAAGTAACCAACACATCTTATAGTATATATAAATTTCTAAAATTCCTGGGGGCTAAGGCCACTGCTGGCCTCCCCCTAAATCCGTCCCTGCTTTCTGCCTATTAAATTATCATGGTAAATGGGGTTATGTTATGTTTACAACGCATGTATGAAATATAAAAAAAAAAAAAAACAAACGCGTGATACGAAGGAGTTACCACGAGATGGGTTGTCTCCTCTGGCCTAGGTGGTTGCGACCTAGAGGTTCCCCTTCCTCTTTCGGTT
>JASCZI010120832.1:189754-216656 GCA_036250425.1 Stylosanthes scabra
CAAACGCGTGATACGAAGGAGTTACCACGAGATGGGTTGTCTCCTCTGGCCTAGGTGGTTGCGACCTAGAGGTTCCCCTTCCTCTTTCGGTTGCGCTCCCCCTTCGACCCCTGCGGCCTCTACTTCTTGTTGCTGGCACACCTGAGGGGTCGCTTGAAACACTCACGGCCCCCCTTTTGACAAGCGACTGGAGCATCATTCTTTGGCCGCTTACCGGCTCAAACAATGAGTCCATCCTCTCAGATTGCTCCTTCCGAGCTTTCGCGTTAACGATCTTCTCTTCCTCAACTTGCTGCATCATCGTCAAACACAACAATGGTCAACACATTTGTTTTCGTTTCTACCATGATCAAACTAAAAACGTTCACCATACACGTTATAGTAGCCCAGTCATACCTTCCGAAGAATCGTGAGTACTTCCAGCACAACGCTGTCCTTTGTCACGAGGCTATCCCTTGTGCCATCGCTTCCGCTTCCTTCCGGAACAGCCTGCCTGAAAACCGAACCCATCCATCAATAAATAGGAAAGAATAATGTCACATTCCTGAAAGAACGAAAACAGCGAAGCGTAGTAAGACTTACTTATCGAGACCAGATACTGACTTCCCAGGAGCCTCAGATGATGGGCTACGGCTGGAGGCTTTCTTCGCCGGTTCGGATTTCCCTGGTCCGTCACAGGAAGGGCTCTGGCGAGAGGTTTTTTTCACCGGTTCCGTCGGGACTTCCATGTGGGTGCTGCACCCGGAACAGAACCGAAGATGAAACGTCTTGATAACTCTGCAGTTACCACAACCAAAGGGAGAGGAAACAATATCTTTTTTGGAATGGTGTTTTCTTGCTTGGAGGTATCTAGCGATGGCACCCCTCCTTAAATAGAACTACAATCAAGAGTTTAATGGCTTGTACCTAACACACCAAGCTAACTAAACCAACTCTTGTAACCATCTTTTTTCCCTCTCTGTTTTCATTACTTGCCAGTAGGGTTCACCGCCAAAATTTTGCAAAAGCAACAATGAGGGAGGCCAGACGGGATTAAGTTGACAAGACATGTACTCAGCCAGCCAACGTTGTAACATTTAAAACACATCTCTCATCAACCCCAACCTAACATATCTGTGTTGCAAAATAAAATCTTCAGGGGCAACCTCGGCATCCGAAAACTAAAAAAAAGGGACAAAAGAGCACTAAACACATTTATGTGACTAGACGTTTGGACGGAAACCACTTATCCATCCATAGATACTCCTCTCTCATACCTCTCCCAACCTAACAACTACACATTTAAGATGGAAGATTTGAATCAGAAGAAAATCTGGAGAAGATCTAAAGCTACCCACAATATGCATTTTGTAATCCTGAAAAAACAACTTTTAAGATCCCTTTTTTCATTTTTTTTGTATAACAAAGTCGGTGACACTGCCTGCTGGCTCGCACTAGCTCAATAATAGTAGCAAAGATCAGCATTTCCAATTCCCATCTTCTCCAAAACATGCTCATGGCGCGCGAAAAAAATGAATTTCATTTATCTTTTTCATTTTTTCTAAAAACAAGTATTTTTGAAACACCTCAAAACATCTGACATCTTTTTTTTTTTTTTTGATATAATCTGACATCTTTTTTGCAACCACGCTACATGTCACAAAGCCCTCAACAACAAAAACTTTGGCCCAAATCGTAACAGGCTTTCATATGCAGTGTATTATTAAGCCCATTAACGGACCTCAACGAAAAACAAAAATCCACATAATCTGCAAAGCGCCTTAATCCCATCTTTCACGTGTAATTAATAATTAATTGCTCAAACATCACACATAACTGGTACACACCGTATGAACTCTTACAAACCACAAAAGAAGGTTTCTAACCAAACGCCTTACTGCCATATCAATTACACGAAATCTAAATAAAACAGGAAGAGGCCCACAGCCCATTTCATGTCTAGCAACATTACACGACAAGGGCGAACATATTCAACTACAATTACATAAGACAAACTTAACGAAACAAACTTCACAAAATGACGTCCTAATTGTAACATAAAATGGGAACCGTTGCCAAATACCTCAAGGACGATTAACCACACATGCTTCGTGAAAGGCGTCCAGCTCCGCCTTTAGCAGCATATTCTCTTGCTCTAACTGACGCACACGATCAGCAAGTGGCGATGTTAGAGTCGTCCCCATTGCTTCTAACTCTCCTTGCAACCTCTGGACCACGCGGCAGTTGTAATCCGCTATAACTAATCCTTCCGCCGAAACTATCTTCTCGATCAGCCTGAATGCAGCGTCTTGTAATGCCTTCGCGTCATCCGCAAAAACTCCTCCAACGGCTGTTAATTCAAGACCTCAATTGTTTTCTGGTAACGACGCCGCAACGGATACCCCCATCGTTTCATTCCTTGTGGCAGCTTCTCGACGAGACTAAAGTGGCTCACCCACTTGGATAGATTTGCAGACATCCCGAACCAGACTAACCATGTCTTGCACAACAACAACATGGTTCGCCTTTGGTGGACTCCCTGCCTTTGAGGCAGAGCCTTTTTCAACCCCACATGCACTTTTTGCCTTCGTCTTGCCGACGCAACCTCCTCCAACTGAGAGCCGTTGTAGAGTCTGCCCCAACGACTCCGTCTCATGAATATCACCGTCGGCCCTTCGCTCCCCACGCCTAACCCTCTCACTCAAACTACCACGGTTAATGTACTCCTCTGCCTCAGCCAGGCGTTGAAATCCCTTGAACTCGCAGAAAGGGAAACCATGGACCTGCATGTTACACTCTTCCCATGATGAGTAAATTCTTGGAGTTCTGCCGACCCTCACCGCGTAGAACGAGTAGCGTCCTTCTTCCATTAGCTCTCACACTCCTCAACACAACTAAACTCCTTGACCGCGACAATAACTTTTTGAAACACATGTTTAAGCAGCTGTCATCAAACCCATTTAATGCACCACCAACTTCCTCACCAACTACAACAGAAAGCTTCCACAGGAAGCTTTGACTTTTCAACATAACCCATCTCTCTTTCGTGTCAAAAATTCAAAAGTTTTTTGGCTCCACATTTGGAATTTTGGTGAGGGTTCATGACTTATTTCTTTTCAAAAGAACCTCCCCTACTTTATTTTGTATCCCGCGAGTCCAACACAACCACTAAACAGGCCCAAACGCCACTGGCCCATCACCAAGAACAACAACCAACAAACTTATTCCCTCGCCAAAAAAAAATAAACAAACTCCCAACCATCCTTGCTTTCCCCACCCTTTTTCTCTGAATAGCTAATTTGGGGGGGGGGGAAAGCGTTTTCAAATTTTCCCCAAAAAATTTACTTTTTTTCCTCCATTCCATTAGCGCCAACTTCCTCAAAATTTGGGGCAAAAATTTTGTTAAATACATCTTTTCCAACAAATCAAATTTTTATTTTTAATAAAATTCGGGGTGAAATAGTTGTTAACTTCTTTTTTTCAGACCAACACAAATTTCAAATTCACATAACATTGGGGGGATTCTGATAAAAAAAAATAATTGGGGGGATAACTTCTTAATTTTAAAACAACATAAAATCAAATTAACATCAAATCCAGGGACAAATTACATTGTTAGTGTTTTTACAACAACACACAATTCAAATCTACATCACTTGACCAAAAAATAAAATAAAAAAAAAACTGACATTAAAGGGTCCTTGCAGAAACACACCTAACCTAACCTAAAGCATTAATTACGAGACAGTCATTACAGATGCTATCGTCATTCCATGTACCTTACCCGACGCCGCCCCTTCTAACCGCCGCCGATGATGTCAATCATCGAGCCACTTGCCGATCTTGTCCACCACACTCTTCAACTCGTCGCGCTCCATCTCCACCTCTCGAAGCCGCTGGGCCAATGGTGTTGCCAACTCCCTTTCATAACCCCGTATTCGCTCCCTCAACGCGGTGACTTCCCGGTAGTTGTAATCTCTGATGGATCTCCCCGTCCGCACAAGCAACTTCGACAGCAAATTGTAAGCGGCATCCTCTCTCGCAAAGGCGTCGTCCCAGAATAACCCACTTGCCACCTCCAAATGTATATCTTTCTCCGAACAATGAACGGAAGTGAAGTAACCCACCTGGTGATGTCCGTTAACCGAGAAGAACTCCCGATGGGTAAACTCCGGGGTCCCCACGCGAAGCCTCGTGCATGCCCGGACCAAATACACCTCCATTTCCTCCGTTATTATGAAGCCTCCTCGTTGTGTGTCCGGCACGGCATCCTCCCCTGCATCTGAAAACAGAGCAACCCCGCGACACTCAGCAATACATCCCTAAGAGGCATACAACATCCTAATATCCGGATCCCGACCCAATCCGACGTACCTTCCCATGAATAGGGGGAAATCCGCGGACACGTGCGGGTTCCCTGACTGCGCATCCGAAGATGACCCGAACCCAGCATCCGCCACTATTCCGTGCAGCCAAGATAACAGCCCCCCAGTCGCGACGGCCACGCTCGTGTTACCCCCTTTCACCTCCCCACGCATCCAAACAATCGCGTCCCTCAAGTTGCCAAAGCCCTGGTGGATGCTTCCAGGAAAACCCTCCACTTGCTGCTGATAATCCCGCAAGGTGGTGTAAACTCCGGGAACTCGCCCTCGCCAGACGGCATAGTACGGCCACACCGAAGGCTGCTCCATCTTTTCACCGCCGCCGGAATGTTCTACTTTTCATAGCAACACTTTTCCTTTCAACATTCCTCACTCCGGTCAAACCATTGCTTTAAGTTTCTACAACCACACATCGCAAATGCCCAAACTTATATGGACATGTTCCTTATGTCGTTTTTCAAGTTGCCGCCCCTAAGAAGGAAGGAAGCGCAGGATGTTTTAATGTTTCAAGCCTCCCACAATTCAGACACATGTATCCCTAACCCTAGACCTATGCCTCAGAAAAAACCCTAGCTAAGCCACACATTAACCACACATTAGAGACCAAATACGTCACCATGTAATTACCGTGTAATCACGATCCACTTCAATTTAATTATCTAACCACCTAAAAATAGCCACCCAAAATAACGATAATATACATCATATCACCCTAAACGTATTTCATTAAGCATGAAACCACCATAAACCCCAATAACTTACATAATATAAGCCTAGTTGTGTTTTATAAGGGATTAAACCCTAACATGTATTGGAATAACAAGGTATAGAACTTTCAATCCGGTAAACATCAGAACCGTATGCCCGATCACGTTACTCAATTCGACCTAAAATAATGGTGACATGCATTACATAACCCTAAACATATTTCATTACCGATGAAACCGCCATAATCCCCGGTAGTTTACATTGTGTAACCCTAAATATATGTAAGCCTAAATATATTTCACAAAGGATTAAACCTTTAAATGTATTCGAATAAGAAGGTATAGCACCAACACTCCGATCAACACCAGATTAAACCCTTAAATGTATTCGAATAAGAAGGTATAGCACCAACACTCCGGTCAACACCACAACCATGTGTCCGATCACATTACTTAATTCCTTCCGTTAAGCAATATTATCATCTTTAACATAAGCCGAATTATATTCAGCGTATCGGCATACTTGTCTAAATTTGCACACGACAACATCTTTTTCTGTCATCGTAACTCATCTTGGCCCCTAATCCTTAACCGCCGAATGAAGACACACCATCGACCATTTACCATAACCCTTAAACCCTATTAACCCTTTACAATAACCCATGACCCCCTAAACCCTTTACCGTAACCCCTAAACCCTTATAACCCTTTACCATAATCCCTAAACCTTATGAATAGCCCATGACCCCTTAAACCCTAAACCCTAAACTCTTTACCATAACCCGTAAACCCTCACAACCCTTTACGATAATCCCTAAACCTTATGAACCATGTGCCATAATCCAATAAGCTCATACTCAAACTACACTCTAAGACCTAAACCCTTAACACCTGATGGGTCCTTTAAATCCACCACATTAGACCATCTCGTAAACTCTAAAACACAAGAAACGAAAGTTACAACATAGATCCACCATAAACCCTAAACGCTACATATTAACTCCTTTGTTACATTAATACATGCTAACTATTACTCCAAGCCTCATTCATGACTTGCTTTTTTGTTTCTCCTATGCCTCTTCTCAAACAACGACTAGAACCATTTCTAACCAAGCCTTCTTCGACCGAGGCTCTTCACAAACTTCATATACAACTTTTTCATTCATCTTTTATTACCAAATTAGTACCAACGACAATACAATTATATAATTAATAGAATTATACAATTAGGGTTTATCTAACATTCTCGTCCTTTTTTTTTCTCTCTTTTTCTCTCAATCGGCTGGTTTTAATTTCATGAACAAAGTCCTTTCCATTGTGAATAACTGACCCACTCCATTACCGCATTCTACCTCTCAGCCTATCAGGTATAACTAAACTAAACCCAAACAACAATCGTTCTTAGACCCAAACACAGCCCAACACTAACCCAACAAATTCCATCTTCTCTCAGCCCACTAAAGTCCCCTTAACTACAACTCATTACACCAGCATTGAAAAAAGGAACCCTCCTAATACTTTCCGTAAGAATCACATGTATCGTACAGTGGGTCCCACACCTCATTTAATACTCAGACCGTTTCCTCTTCAAAGAGGCCACGCGTTCTCATCCCATTCGCGTAGTACATCATCTACGCATGTAGTTGTCTTTTATTTGTCTACATGTTAGACTTTTCCAGAAAATAAAGCATATAAAAGAGTATACAAGTTGAATGCACAAGAACAGGGTCATGGAAAAAGAGAAAGCTGACCTTGGTTAGGTGAAGAAGAGTGAGAATAGAAACAGAGGTGGAGGAAGAAGAAGAGCATCTATGGCACAAGAAATCTAAGGAGCATTGTGGTGGTGTTAATGTAGTGTTAGCTTTTTCTTTCTGTCTTTCTGTACAAGTGGTGCTGCACTTCTTTTTCTTTTGTTTTGTTTTCTTTAAAATAGTTGACACTTGACATATAGATTATAGAATATCATCACTTGTTTTTAGGGATGGCAATTTGGCCCGCCCCGTCCCGACCTGCCCCGCCTCGAATGGGGCGGGTATTTGGGGCGGTCGCGTGGGTATGGGGCGGGTATGGGTATTGGTCGCCCCGCCCCATATACGTATATACATAGTTTAGTTTGATTTTTTAGATACTTAATAATATTTAGATGGTTGTTTTGGTAATTTTTGTTTAGAAAAATCTTAAATTTAATTTTCTTTTGGTTTAAAATGATTGTATTGTTGTCATGTTGCAAATAAATATATATTATTTATAATTAATTATATTTCTAAAGTATTTTATTAGATAATGAATAATTTTATTGAGTAATTAATTTAATTTACTTATGTTATAGATACCCATGGATTTGGGTATGGAGTTAAAATTTAAATACCCGTAGATTTGGATTTAAGTATGAATACTTGAATACCCGTCCCGACCTATCCTATTGCCATCCCTACTTGTTTTGGTCCAAATTGTTCTCACGCGGCTGTCATGTGTTAAGATCAAGTCAAGTCAAAAAAATAAAATAAAAAGATCATGTCAAACTAGTTTTGGGTAGATAACCCTTATTTGTTAAGGTGGCCAAATCAACACTTAACAAATATCACATAAACAATTGAATATGTAGACGTTCACATTGGTCATTGCTAATTTCATACACCACCGAGGATTTTGTCTAACCATGCTTTTTACTTTGGCTTTTGATTTGACACCTGTGTATATTCTATCAAGATCCCACATTCTCACATTTTCAAATAGACATACTTTTAAACATTTGGCATGCATTAAAATGGGAAACATGAAAGAGGCATGTCAAGTAATCCAAAGCACAATCCACATAAATTTAGAATCATTAGTGCACAAAAATTTAGCAATTCAGAATTGTAAGATAAAATAGTAAATCCATTAACAAAGAAAAAGAAGCAAATCATCCAAAGATTACATAATTTATTTGGACAAAATTAGACACAGCTCTCTATGTTATATGCACATTGTAGATGACTAGATGTTTAGGCCAAGACCAATATGCAGGATAATGTGCATCCTAGATTCCCAAATAGACTTGATACCACATCAACATGAATGTTCATACGTTAAGAGAAGGGAACAACAGATTGAAATACTTACTAGTGATTCAATGATAGGGGGTTGTTATCAGATTGGCGCCGAGTCCATTTGTTTTCAAAAGGCTGATTCAAATTAGAAAAGCAAAGCAAACCATCAAGACCAACATTAAACAAAAGCATGTTTTACCAATAACAAACAAGATTAACTGAAACCACACAGAGCAACAAGAACTTGTCAAGAAAAACACTCCCTTTTAACTCCATATGCATTGGTGAAAGAGTAAGAATTAACAACCTTAAATTGGTTCTGTTGAGGGGTCCCTGTCCCTTTGAATTGTGAGTTGTTGTTGTTGTTCTGAACCCCAAACCCAAAAGGATTGGTCTTTTGCTGCTGCTATTGTGGTTGTGAAGCAGATTTAGACCCAAATCCAAAAGGGTTATAATTTTGCTGCTGCTGTTGATGAAAACCATGAAAATTGCTATTATTATTATTCAAATTCCTTCAAATTCCTTCGTTGTTGTTGTTGTTGCTGTTGTGGAACACCATGTATGAATTTACACCTATCTCCGTATCGGCAGCTGAAAAAGCAAAATTAATTAACAGAATTAGCAATCGAATTTAGAAATATTGTATTCCCAGAAAGTTAGGATAAAAAAGGAATAGCTTTAGGAATAAAATTAGCTTAAAACTAAAACAAAAAGAGTAATTTGAAGAAAAAAAGGTGAAGAGGAAACGCTGGAAATTTCTGCAAAGGTCTCTCATTTAGTTTTGGGGGTTTTAAGTGTGAAAGAAACACTGCGTGATTTCTACCACCCGCATATGTTTAGACTTCATTGTGTCTAAAAGCAAAAACATATAATTAAATAAATATTATTTTTTCAAAAACTTTGTTATCGTGTTAATCGTACTTGTTAATTTGAATCAAAATAACCAAATGGTTAGTGACAAATACTTAACTGGAGTTTCGATCATAACTGATTGGCCTTTGACCTGCAAGGAGCTCAAGGATACTTGAAAAAAAGAAAAAAAAATTAAATCAAAATAAGAAAATGTCCGTTGAGATAATTAGTTTTACTAAACATGCAGTAATCACATTAAATAACACATTATATTTGAAACCTCTAAGGAATAAAAAAAGAAAAAATGTGTTTATTTGTAGTTTGGACTCAAGTTCCCGTTTCCACAAAGAAAGAAAAAGCTATACGGTTCTTTCTTTTCATTGGTTCCGTTATTCTACCTGTTTATTTGTTCGTTACTTTCGCGGTTCCAACTTCCAACTACCTTCTTGTTTTCAAGATTCTAACACACTATAAATAAACAAACCATGCAGCCTATTATTTTCTTTCCCCTTTGGTATCTTCTGCTTTCAAATAATGTACCCATTTTTCCCTCCATTTATTATTCTTCAATGGTTTTCAGCGACACACTGCTGCACCATTGGTGCTTCTTCCATGTAATGATGGTGCTTCTCATCAACATGCATTCTCCTTCTCTCAAGGGTAAGTTCTTGAAACATGATTTGCTTCATAAAGGTTCTGTCTTTGGTTCATCTTTTGTTGGTTGAACTTGAATGCATGATATTTGTAACATTCATTGTAGAACAAGATTGAGAATAACAGCTGAAACAAGCACATTCTTGTAATTTGAACTAATAATAGATATAAAGAAAGAGTTCAGTTTTGCGGTTGGTGGTTAAATTTTGTTGGAAATTAAGGTCTTTTGAAATTTAAAATTTAGAAAATTTGTCTCTAAATTTTCACACATCACTGAAATGGAGGCTATAGTGGAAGTTCATACTATCTTCTAAGGAAGAGTAATCATGTGGTTGTAAAAAGATGAAATGGATTTCAGTCATTGACAATGTTCTTTGAATCTTGAGACAGACTAGCTATTTCCATTGCTGATCAAACACCTTTCCTATCAAACAAGAAACAGAAAATTCAACAGAAACACCTATCTTTCATCGGTTTATTCATCTCTGAATTCATTTATATTTCTTCACTGGGTATAATAACAACTCATCCTACATCAGAAAGTTAGCATCATATCAGAATAGTCACATTCTATGGTAGCTCTTTAACCCCTTTCTCCCTTTTCTTTGTTGTCCATTAGTTAGGTTCACCCAACTGACTGTAACTTGCAGTATAAACTTAACTGACATGGTTTACTTTGTAGGATAATCAAAGCCCCAAATCTGAACCCAAGAAACCCAGGTGGCTTGATAATTTCCTAAAAACATCGTTTTCTGGAGTGTGCCGCACCCATTCGCAGAATAGAAATGAGTTGAATATATACTGTATAAACTGTCGTCAGTCAGTTTGCAAACATTGTCTGTCATCATCAGGTCCTCACCATGGCCACGAGATACTCAAGGTCTGGAAATATATGTATGAAGATACTGTCTCTCTTGATGATATGAATAAGTACTTTGACTGCTCAGAAATCCGGGTATGTTATGACTAACTATATCTATCTGTGTATCATAAAAATTTTATATGATCTGTGTGTTTGTGAACCTAATACATGTTGCTTAGTTGCATAAGAAAATAGGTTATAGTTATTGTTTGGAAATTGGTTTATATGAATTAGTAAGTAAAACCTGAGTAACTCTGTTTCTAGCTCAATTGAATATCTATTATTATTCAATCACTGTAAGCATGTATCAATGTAGTTGTTGTGGCTTGAACGATCTTAACATAGATATTGTACATCATTGGATAATGTTGGAATATTGTGCTGATTATATGCCTGAACTTCTATGCTTATATTCTGTGATGTTATTCATTCCCAGTCCCATGGCATATATGTTGCATTCCTTACTGAGTTATTGTTGAATAGAGAATGTAGTATGTATGAATCTTCTCAACCAAATACCTTGTTTTGGATTTCATCTGTCTTCTGTTGCAGCCCTACACATGCAATGGCCAAAAAGTTATTCATCTAGATCCTCTCACATGCTGTGATCCGAGGTCATGCAAAATCAGCCCTCAAAAGTTAAGTGGTGAGACTATAAAGTATCTCTACTGCTCCATTTCTTGCAAGGTAATGAGTGATGACAGATATTTGAGAATCACAATCATTCTGTTTTCTCCCCTCTTCATGCTACCTATGATATTAATCGTTTTGTGAATTTTCGAATCTGAATTTTCAGGTCGAAAAGTTGGTCCCTGCTGTCATTCCTGATGAGAATCAGAATGCTCCTGAGGAAAGACAGGAGAATCCTCCTCAGGAAGGACAGGAGACTCCTCCTCTGCAAAGACAGGAGGAAAATCCTAAACCTGTGAGTTTCCGAAAGAGAAGCAGGAAGGGAACACCCCATAGAGCACCCTTTTTCTAAGAGCCACCAATGGATCACATATCCATGCATATTCTGAATATGCAGTATTGAAAGCAGTTTGATTCAGTTTATGTTATCAAGACAGTGAATTTATCAGTTGCAATGTACAGAAGCTCTGATTTTTATTTCTGGTAATTTTTGGCTTAAACTTCCTGATGATTATCCTGTGGATGCCTCCTCAGAAAAGAATTGTGTTATCAAAGAAAAGGAAGCAACTGTATGATGAAGTTTGTGTATCAATACTTTCTTGAAGATTTGATGGCTGAAATAAGATACATGCACTCTTATCACTCCACATTACCAATTATGGTTAACTCTGCTCTGTTATTTCAGAGAGAAATAATGTGAACTAAGTGACTGAGTAGTTAGCACTTAGTTGTCTTCAAGTTATCAATTTTCACACTTTTGAAAGAACTGTTTTGAGTCAGATAATAATAAACTTGAGGTGGTGGTTATACACTACTATGCATTCACTTCAACTATCACACTAAGTAATATATTTGCATGGATAAGAAAGGGAAAAAAAATAATATAGCAAATTATTAACATAGAGCATAATTGGAGAGAGCAACAAAAATTTGATGAATATTAAAACAAGAAGCAAAAATACATTTTTAAATCAGTGCATAGCTCATAGTGCATACTTAATATCCTATCCCTAGCAGTATTGAAGCCTCCATTTGTTTTCTTTGTACACAAGGGACCACCAATAGCATAATAATATATTCATACCATTATAGTAGAACTAGTAGAATTTGGAGTTTATATGATTTCCTTCACCAGTAATCTCCACAAGAGCATTTTCCATCCTTGAAATGGTGAAACCTTTTGTTATCTCTAACGATCAATTCCCTCCCTACAATCCTAGACATGATCTTGATGGCATTGTGACAATCGCCGCACACACGAAGGTTCTTGATGATCCTAAGAGGTGTTCTTGGTGGAGTACTAATGAGACCATAAGCAATTGCTAATCGTTCACTGTGGTACAACAATGCTTGCTCCTTCGCTTCCTGATCAATGTCATGTAGAACATATCTGGTATCAGGAACATACCCAGCATCCTTCATCCCAATCAAAGCTTTCAGCTTCTCGTCATCCTTGTATAGCGTCGGATTCTTGTACTCAATAATCCTATTCTTGCCATCAAGCATGCTAATAGCAGTGTACTTCTTCGGAGGTGGCGTGGGGATCTTATTGGCAACAGCCTTTGATGGGTCAAGACTCAACACAATCTCTTCTGCATAGTCTTCAAGATCAACATCCCCATGAATTCGAGCATAGTTCTTCAGAGTCTCCCAAACAGTCGCTGTTGGCTCGAACGGCAACTCATTGATGAACTCCTCAGCTTCTTTGAGATATCCAGATTGTCCAAGAACATCCAAAAGCCCCATATAGTGTTCCACACCGGGTTTAATCCCATACTTGCTTTCCATGGACTCAAAATGCAGGAAAGCATCTTCCACAGCCTCAGCACTAGCACAAGCTGACAACACAGCTAGCAAAGTCTCCGATGTAATTTCCAAACCAGACTCGTTCATTTGATCAAACAGTTGCAAGGCATCATCTCCCATTGTGCTATTGGCGTACCCACGCAACATCAAGTGCCAAGAATCCATATTCCTATTGGGCATATGATCAAACACCCTTCGTGCATCAGTCATGCTCTTGCAGTTCCCATACATTTCAATGACCTTGTTGTTCAAATTGAGATCACTCCTGCAAGTTGATTGCAGAAAGTAGTCGTGTGCCTTCTTGGCATCCTCAAGGGACTTGGATTTGCCACAGAAATCAAAGAGAGAATGGAAGCAAGAAGCATCACCTTTCACCCCTTTCTCCATCAACTCAAGTGCTTCCTTAACCTTCCCCTCTTGGCACAATCGTGTCAAATCAACAATTGAAGGAGCTGGCGAAGGAGGAGGAGGGGGAGGCGGCTGCGGAGCTACAGGAACGTGAGCTTGCCCTTGAACAGAACCTTGTGGGTTGAACTGGTTAGGGTTTCGAAATTGGGGAGGTTGAGGATAGCCTTGATTCCTAGGGTTCCATTGGTTAGGGTTACCCTGGTTGGGATTGTTCCATTGATTTTGGTAATGGGGTGGCTGAAAGTTTTGGTTTTGCGATGTGGGTGGTGGTGGTGGGGGTGGTGGTCTCTGTTGAGGATAGTTGTGAGCCCACTGATTATGGTTTCGACTCTGGTCGGGAAATTGACGAGGCACGTTGTGGGGTTGATAGGGGTTCTGATTGTGGTTCTGATAAGGGAAATGATTCATAAGATGAGGGTTTCCATGGTGATTTTGGGTTTGTGGGTTGAAATGCGGAGAGGAATCTGTGAAAGTGGGTTCAGCAGCATGGCGGTTATGATCAGAGTTAGGAGGGAATCTCTGAAATTGGTTGGTTGGAAGTGCGGAGGTAGCTAGTGACCTGTAAGAGTAAGGGAGGCAGATGCGTAGCTTGAAGGAGGAAGAAGAAAGCATGGTGGCTCGTGCGCGCTGAAACGAACCCAACGTCCCCATTTTCTTGTTCTGAGTGACAGAATGAGTGCTCAATGTGACTGACTGCTGGAGGCGCACTATTACTCTCTTGCTTAGGGTATGGCTGGGTATCGCACGCCATCACTGTATCACATACTACTTTTCTTTTTAATTATTATTATTAATATTAATTATTAATTATTAAAAACATAATATTTTATTTAAACAATAAATATTCGTGTACACATGATACACACATACACATGGTATATTCATCACGGACTTACGCGCCCCAAAAAAATATTTTATGTGTGTCTAATGTATTTGTGTATATATGTAGCATTATTGTTATTTAAAATATTAAAAAGACTAGGGAATCGACACATTATAATCAATAGGAAGCGAACATATATTGCACATGATAATGATAACTTATCGTTTGATATATAAGTTACAAATGATAACTCATAATTATTTTGGATGATAACTTAATTATTGATTTCCTAATAGCTCTCTAACATTGGTTTCCTAGCCCGTTAACCATCAAATATAATTTTTATGTATTTTTTTCTGAAAAATTATAAACTTGTTCTTCATGATTATTTAATATACATCTACACTATTTCAAATATAATTATGTTTATATAAAAAGACGTATTTAATATTTTATAAAAATATATTATATTAATTATGTAATTAAAAATATAAATTAATATTTATAAATATGTATATAAATGCATAATAACTAATTTAGGATGTGTTTGATTTAGCGTCATAAGAGAGCAAACTACATTTGAGTTTCTTGAACACTTTCGTATCAGGTTAGGTTATTTTTTCTACTCTGAACGCAAAAATGATTTTCCATTCTCAATATACATTTAGCTAAAAATTTTGGCTTCTGACAAGGGAGTACCACCAGCACCTCCCACCGTGGCATAGACCCAGCTTTCTCCTTTTAATTATTTGTCTATCTCTTCAGTTTCTTAATTTTTGATAATTACAAATGGAGTCCCCACATTTTCCATTTTATTGGTTGTCCAAGCGTGGACCTTATCCTTAATATAATCCATCTTATTACATTAATAATATGATCTACAACTGTTTTCGTTAAAGAAAACGAAATGGATAAAGGACATTTGTACCTCCCACTTTTTAAAAAGCGTACATATCTATCCCAAATCATTGATAAATACTAATGTGTCCTTCACCTTCCAAAAAACAAGACAGTGACGACCCTCCGTTTATCTTAGCCTCTAAGTGGCAATGGGAAACGCAAATATGGCAAGTAACGGGACCCAAAATCTGTGACGGAGTCCAGCGTAGATGCTTTAGCTCTCCTAACTCCAAAACGACGACGTGTTGCACATCTACCAACTTCCCCAAAAACCCCAAATTGAAAGTGAAATCCCTAATTTGCTGAGTTTGAAGGTTTCTCTGTTGTTGCTGCTGCTCACACTACAAAACTAATTTATCTGCGACTTGAGTTTCCTTTCAAGTAGGCGTGTTTTGATCTCCAATCTTCCTTTTTTTATTTTTTATTTTTTGCTTTCTCATTTCTTTTTTGTGAATTTTTTAGCTTACATACTCTTGCTTTGTCTTTTTTGGTCGAGAATTTTTTGATCTTGTTGATCTGGTTCTACTTTGTGGCTCTTTGTTTTCTATTTGAGTAGGTTTCCATTATTATTTGATTTTATGGTTAGGTGTCTCTCATGCCCCGAATTTTAATTATTGCTTTGCTATCATTTTGAAGCTGATGAACTTGGAAATGATAATAATTGTGTGTCCTTTTTTTATTCCGCGAGCCATGTCCCATGTGGTTATGTTCTGATATGCATGTATTATAAAGTTGTGATTGTTGGGTTTGGTTGAAAATAATGTTTATTAGAAGTTCCACATCACTTGGTGTAAGAAGTGTGTGTGGGCTTTTATGTTATAAATATGGGCTTAAGTTGAGAGTTTTGATTGTACCGAGTCAATACACATTGTATGACTTTTATATTCCTTCTTCTACTTTAGAGTTTTCTCTTGTAAGAGTGTAGAGGGTGTAGTCATTGTAACAGTGTGTGAGTGCTTGGTGCCGGAGTAGAAAATATTGTGATGTATGGTGTAATCCTTGTTCCATAATATTTTCTTGGTTGTCGTTGGGCAACGGCCATGGTTTTTTCCCTGTATTTGGGTTTCCACGTTAATTCTCTTGTGTTGTGATTGTGTTATTGTTATTTTCTACTTCTCTATTTTAATTCTCCATGGGGGCATGGTCGCGATGCCCAACAAGTGGTATTAAGAACTATGGTTCGGTGGATGTAAATTCTTAGTATGCTCTGTGGTTGCAGTTTTGTCTGATCTTCCAAATCAGAAAAGAATTATCCTCAGTCTTGGAGAATTGTTGTTCGTGGTAGCTTGGTTATTGTTGTGTTGCTGCAATGGTACCTTTTTCAAGCACCGTGAAGTTTGATATAGAAAAACTCGATGAAAGAATGATCTTTGGCTTGTAGTAAGTTCAAGTCAAAGAAATATTGATACAATCTGGGTTACACAATGTTGGTGGGCTTCCCAAACAAATGGGCCCAAGCCAACACAATACTAATAATAATATGAATGAAGAGAGAAGTGAATTAGGTTGAAGAAAAGAAAAAGAGAGACAGAGGCGTTCTACAGCGCCGTCGAGAAGAGAAGAAGAAATTGGAAAAGGGCGGTTCCAAAGTGCACATCTTGACTTGGTAAACTTGCTCCATTTCTTATGAGATTTCAGTATGTTATTCCTGGTGTAGTGCTGATCATTAGGATATAACCTGCTAGTGTTATTACCTTCTCTTATGTCTGATTTGAGATACCCACTTTGTGAAAAGTTTATGTTGATTCCATCCGTTGTGATAATGTATTTTGTTGATTGTTGATATACCCTAGTGCTACTAGGAGGACTGATTGTGTACCCATTATTATTGATAGTGGAAGATTTTGCTGGACTAGGTCCCGTGGGTTTTTTGTCCCTCTTTTGGGGGTTTTCCCACGATAAAAATTGCTTGTGTCTCCTGTTCTTAATTTCTGCACATTATCTGCTGCTTGGAGTATCTTTGGTGTTGCCTATTTAATTGCACAGGTTATAGGAAAATTATTTTGGTGCTTCCGCTATGGTTCTGGTTTGAACCTGAATTTTCCCAACACACAAGATGCAGAAAGTCTGGGCATACAAGGAAATATTGTCCTGGTAGAGCAAGTTCGGCAAAAAGCTCCGAGTCAGCGCCTCTCTGGTGGAGAGATATGAAGATATCCTTTGAAATGTTGAGAGATCCTTCTGGTAGGTTCGCACTGCCATGGAAAAGGATGTGCTATTAGCGGGTCCACAATTACACATGGGCATTGGTTGGCGGTTGATGCAAGTTGTGTGATGGTGGAGTTATGTCGATGGCTGAGTTACTTCCACGGAAAGCCAACATGGAAGCAACACCATAAAGTCTTAGCAAGGTTTGTTCGACATGTGCCGATGAAATTCTTAGAATTGGTTAATTCTAAGTGGATGCACTTTTTTTATGGTGGAGTGTGATAGCTATGGAGCTATAATTGTCGTTGTTGACAATGTCATTATTTTCAATCAAGGTGGAGATTGTTGGGTTTGGTTGAAAATAATGTTTATTAGAAGTCCCACATCGCTTGGTGTAAGAAGTGTGGGTGGGTCTTTATGTTATAAATAGGGGTTTAAGTTGAGAGTTTTAATTGTACCAAGTCAATACACATTGCATGACTTTTAAATTCCTTCTTTTACTTTAGAGTTTTCTCTTGTAAGAGTGTAGAGGGTGTAGTTATTGTAACAGTGTATGAGTGCTTGGTGCCGGAGTAGAAAATATTGTGATATATGTGGTGTAATCCTTGTTCCATAATATTTTCTTGGTTGTCGTTGGGCAACGGCAAAATAAGAGATAAGCCAACAGTGATTTGTTAAATTTTACGTAGAAATTGATCGATGAATTATGCATAATCACTTAGAAGACATTATCTATTTTGTGCATTTGTGGATTGTTCATTTTTATTAGCTTCAAAGTTTATTCTACTTCTGATATTCTTATTGAAGTATTGGTTATGTAAATAGGTATTGTGCTTGATTCCAGAGATGGAATGAGCTACATGGTGCCCATATATGAAGGGTATGCACTTCCCCTTACAATTCTTTGGTTGGACCTTGCAGGTCGTGATTTGACAGAGTACTTGGTGAAAATCCATACTGAGAGAAGGTACTCCTTCAAAACCTCTACTGAGAAGAAAATTGTCCGAGATGTGAAGGAGAAGTTAGCATATGTTACCCTTGATTTTGACCAAAAAATGGAAACTACTAAAACTAGTAAACGCATATTCCAATCAAGCAACGATTAAGCGCACTTTCTTGCTACTGCTTCGACAACGTTTGAGCTTCAATCGAAGTTATAGAGTAAGACAGAACTTGTATAAGTGAAGTAAGTTGGGGGTTTTGATAGATTAAAAGGAATGGAAGTAGCAACGGCGTCGTTTAGAGCTAGCAGCAAGCAACACCTTCTAGGTTGGACAACGCAATGGATTATAGGGGCCCATTTATGCCACATGGGCATTTTTCGTTACCACTTGAAAGCCCAAAATAATAGAGGATCCCCTTTTTTTTAAGATTGGGGTTATATAGGGGTGGAAAAAGGTCAGGCGGCTTATCAGGAGCCTGCAGCCTAGCCTGTATTTGGCCTGGTCTGGCCTGACCTGTTAAAAAATAGATACAGGCTCAGGCTATTTTAAAAGCCTAAATTCCTTAAAAGGCGAAGCCTAGGCTTACGAAATAGCCTGTTGGGCCTATCAGGCCGGCCTAGGCTTACGAAATAGCCTGTTGGGCCTATCAGGCCGGCCTGGGCCTGTAAATATAGACATAAGAGTGTTTTATACTAATAAAAATGCAATAGTAAGAGTTCGAACTTGGGTTTTTTATAATCCTTAAGTATCTCTATCCACTAAGCTATATGTCTTTTTTTTGTTGTATATATTCATTTTTATTTTCTTAATATTTTTAGTAATTTATTTTTAAAATTAAATTATACATTAAATTTATTATTTTATATTAAAATAAATTATTTATTTATTTATTAAAAAACCAGGCCTACCGACAGGTTTCAGGCCAGACCAGGCCAGGCTTGACAACAGGCCAGGCTTAGTACTCGTTAAAAAGCCTATACCAGGCTATAGGTCAGGCTAAGGTCAATATATTCTATTGCAGGCCTGGCCTGTTAAGAGTAAAGTCTGGCCTGGCTTGGCCTGTTCCCACCCCTAGGGTTATATAAGTATTTATCAATGGTTGTGGATACATATATACATTTTTTAATAAGTGGGGACACATATATCCTTTACCCAAAAAAAAAAAAAAATTAGCTTCTGCGTTAATTAATTTTCATTTAACAATTAGTTGACAAAATTTATCTTCTTCCTACCCATTTTGTCTTTTATTTTCTCCTTTAGAGAGGAGCATAAGCAACAATTTATATCACATAATTTTATTCCTACCATTTTTTTTAGTTCTTGATTCCAAGAGTATAGAGAATACTAAAAAAATTACCAAACATCTCATTTTTTGTTTGACTTTATAAAATTTGTATAGAGAATACTAGATTAATATTAATATTGTTATATTAATACTTAAAATTTAAGAAAAATGTAACATACTTGATGAAAATATTACTATGTATAAATATAAAATATATATTTTTTCTAATAAAATAATAAGTGACAATAAATTTCAAAAGATAAAAACAACATGAGACATGAAGTGGACTAAATAATATATTCAAGCATACTATAGATTATTAAATTTATTCGTATATTATGTATCTTTCATGTATGTTATTAGTGTTTAATTTCTCTAATTTAATATTTATTTACACTAACTATGAGTTATTAGGTTTATTCATATATATTATTTCTATTTTTCATATAAAGTATATTTTATCAATTTTATATATTATTTTTAATTTAATAACTAAATATTAGTTTTTATTATAAAATTAATTAATAAGATTTATTCACATAAAATGATAGGATAATATAAAAAAAGTTATTTAAATTCATATCTCTTGAAAATATAATATTATAATTTAATATATATCCTTTATAGTAATTATCTATAAAAAGTAATTTTATATAATATTATTCAAACAAAATTTATTTAATTAAAATCAATTTTGATATAAGATTGCCAAACATATAAATTATGTTGATGCAAATTCACTTTTATCCAAAATTAATTATATAAAATTTACTTAATAAGTAATTTTTAGTATTGGACATTTTATTTCTATATAGTCTATTAGTGTGTAATTAGTTTTTCGATTTAGTTGGTTGAATCATTTGTGGAGAGATGGAACAGTTATGAATGTATTGTTGATTTACACAAAACTATTAATTAGTAAAATATAATTGTTTCGTGATTATATATAGAATTTAATTTTTATGCACCATTAGTGCAAAAGAATTTCACACATATATTCAATCAGATGTGTTATCACATCATCAAAAGCAATTAATTTTTAAATCCACTATTTTTAAAATCAAATAAATAGATCTGATTGGATAATTGTTTTTACACCGTCAATACATCAAAATTAAACTCTTATATATATAATTGTTGAAAATGAAATTTTAAATAAAAATTCAAAATTCAATTGTCACATATAAGAATTTTAAAAATATTCAAATTAACCGATAAAAGGATCAACAAAAAGATAGATTTGTAGGCCTCTATATATATCGAAACTAGAGCTGGAAACGCCTCATTTCGTTTTACAACCATTGATCAATAACCCAGATATAACTCTTCACTCTTCAGTACAAGGTTTTTTCCCCTTCAACAAATTTTATTTTATTCAAGTGTTGTTGACAGAAAATTGATATTGGTGTTCCATTTTTTGTTGTAGAGCGCATTTTTGCTGAATTCTCAGGTATTTGCATCTATTTATTTATGCTATTTGAGTAAAATTTGATCGTGTTCCATTGTTTTTTATTAATACATACACCTTGTATTTCTTCACAAACTTGATGTTTGATTGAAGTAGCCCATTCCAAACACAAGATTATTATTGACTAATTCCTTTTGCCATAGCAGTGCATTATACCATAATCATTAAACAGAGTGATTCCAAACACAAGATTTACACACACTTAAATTCCTATTCGAAGTATAATTAAATGGACAATTGTGTAATACTATTTCACCACCATACATGTATTTATTTCAGAAAATTTTTTTTATAAGTGTTTTAGGTTTTGGAAAGATTTGTTAAAAGAATTTAATATAGAGTAAAATGTTTATTTTTTATGATATAGTGTTATATAATTAGATGTATGTATAAAATACTTTTTATAGTATATCAAAATTAAATTCTTATTAAAAACACAACGCTTTTTTTTATCTCTCAATCAAACAGGTTAAGGACTAATTCGTTATGGATCGAAATTTTATTTAAGAGTTTTTCATTGACCAGTAGATTAATCCAACTTAGTTGAAAAGAATATTTTTATGGCCTATAAAGATGTTTTTTTTTGTGTCTTTAAAAATGGTTTAGTAATTAGGAAAAAAAGATACTTTATATCTTAGGGAATAAGATTGTTTTTAAGGTAAGAAGACCATCACTCTAATAAAGTTCACATACAATAAAAGTTACATATATTAATAGCGTGTTTGCTTTATATTTCTATTTTATGTTTTTTTTTGTGTTTTTTTAATTTTTTGATTTTATAAAAAAAAAAGAGTAAAACAATAGAATGCAATAATGCATCCTTTTACTCTCTAAATTCATATTTTACTAATCTCCTTGTGCAGAGAACTTGATTATCACTAAAATTGCCATGTAATCACTAAAGTTTATATCATACATAATGGTTAATGCCTTAATGGGTCAATTAAGATATTGCTTATCTTCTGCCCAAAGGCAGGAAGGAGAACATTTAATGTAACTATTTAATAAAACCGATAAGATCAAATTTAAATTTAAACAAGCCGAAGTTTAATCCGTTCTCTTAAATATTTTATTTTATTTTTAAAAATATCAAAAAATAAAAAAATTAAATTTTTATCATTTAAAAATTAGAAGAATAATTAATAAAATCCGTTAGGACAGCTATTTTTAATTGATTTGTTATTTTTGTTTCTATCTGATGTGATCCATGAATTTAAAAGAATGGCTGTGATTGGTGTTTAAGTTAAATTCTCAACTAATTTTTTTAGAAAACAAAATTTAAAATTTGAAATTGTATCTAAAACTAAAAGTAAAAACTAAAAAGAAAAAAGTAAACAGTAGTTTACTCAATCACTAAATCCTCATTAATTAAACAATAAACAAAGTCTCTCTCTGATTGAGTGTTACAATTTCTTTTTCCTTCTAAAGAAACACACCAGAGGGGTTTGGTTTTTTCCTCCCCTTAATTTCTTTCTTCTCTTTGTTAGTTTCTTTCGCGGTTCCAACTAGTCAACTACATTCTTCTTCTTTTTCTTTCTTTTTGTTCTTTTATTTTTTATAAGTCTATATTCTGCTTCTAATGTTTTTATCTCCACTTAATCTTCTTCAATGTTTTTCAGTTGCATTGTGGCATTGGTTCTTCTTCTTCATCATCATCATCCATATCATGGTGTTGCCTCAACCGACATGCAATCTCATGTCACCAAAGGTAAGTGTTTGAGACACCCTTTTGTTTCATAAAGTTTATATCTTGACTTATATTTTTGTTAGTTGAGATTATTGAATGCATGATACTGGTTATATTTGATGGCCATAATGAGTATTCCATCATAGAACAGCTAAAACCTTATGCATTGTTGTAATTTGTGCTAATAATAGCTCGCCAACGATGTGGTTCGTCGTCAGAAGCTTTGCTCGTAGAAGAATCATGCAGCTGGAATCGACGAAAGACACTCCCAACTATTCTCGATTCCGGCTACATGTTCTACGAGGAAAGCTTTGGACATTGGACAAGGTTACCACACAATAACAGGTTCCATTATATAGATGTTAGGTAATACTGCAAGAGTTTAGTGTTTGCAGCTAGTGATTAAATGATAGAGATTATATTGCAAATTTGATTAAATTCCTCTGTTCCCCATGGCAATGGTGTAGACAACAACAACAACGAAGCCTTGTCCCACTAGGTGGGGTCGCCTACATGGATCAAACGATGCCATTGAGCTCTATCATGTATCATGTCTACAGAGAACCCGTTTACATGTAGAATGTTTCAATGATACTTGATTGATACATGATATGTTTTTTCAATAAAGTATGCTGTGTTTGTGCTAGCCTCCGCTGCTGAAGTTGGAAAGTGCTGAGAATTTCCATTTGAATTACAGCGATTTTCTGGCGATTTCCTGTTATGAGTATTACATTGAAATGTGTTGTTCCCCACTTACCCTTGTACTCTCTGTATTAATACATTTTTTCGCGCATTAGTGACATGGAGCCTTGTGGAATTTTATACCATCTCTATAAGGAAGATTAGTAATTGTGGTTGTAAAGATGAAACAGGTTTCTGGTAGTGACAATTTTCATTGAATCTCGAAAAGGAAAATTCAACAGAAATGCTTTGCTTTCATCAGTTTAGTAGTCTCCGAATTTTAATTACTTTTTTTATACTTCTTCAATGAGTATAAAAACTCACTTTAAGATTAAAACTCAAAACCTAGCATCATATCGGAGTGGCCGCTTTCTAGCGTATCTACTTTACCTTTTCTTTGTTGTCCATTAGTTTAGTTCATCCAGTTGAATCTTGTTATTCGTTAAACATATTTTCGTTATCGAAACTTAGAGCTTAGTTTCCGTCTCGATCTGCGATTAGGAAATGGTGTTGAGTAGTTCTTCCTCCTTAGTGAACAAGGTATAAACCAGAAAGTTTTGCGCGGATACTTTGTATATGTTAATCTTTTAGTAGCAATTGCCTTCCTTGAATTTGGAACCTGGTTCATTATTTTTAAATACCCCTTTCAATGATGTTCTCTATTTGGAGTCTATTGAGAAGAGAATTTATTATTTTGTTAAGGGTAGTCCTAGTTACTTTCTAAGCGAATTCACTTTTCAGGTAATTCTCTTCATTAAACATTCATAAGGCTCATACTGCTTTTGGTGTGTGTAAAACCTGAAAAGTGAAGAATAATATCAATCCTATTTTAGTACTCTTTTTATTATAATTACATTAGTTAATAGTCAATGATTTGCCTTAGAATGACCAAAATACTAAAGATTTGATTTCTTTGTTTTGTGTGATTTTGTATCAAGTTTTCAATAGATAGAAACAATAGATTGAAAAGTGGTTTATTAACTTACATGATTTACTTTGTAGAATCAACAAGTGGCCAAATCTGAAATCCAGAAGCCTAGATGGCTTGATGCTTTCCTCGAAAAGAAGTTCTTTGAGCCGTGCGAGGATCATTCACGGCGCAAGAATGAGTTGAACAAATACTGTATAGACTGTGATCAGGCAGTTTGCGAACATTGCGTTTTATCAGGTCCTCATGATAAGCACATCATACTTAAGCTCTACAGACATATTTACAAAGATGTGGTCTCCATTGGTACTATGGATAAGTATATCGACTGCTCCGAAATTCAGGTAAGATATGATATTTCTACCTTTGTTTAAAAGTTATGGCTAACTATTTTCTGTATCATATCCAAATATTTTATTGTGAAGTTGTTCTCCTTGGTAAGTCTTGATTGCCTATGTAGAATGCAATAAGAAAATATTTTTAGCTTGTATTTAGTACAAGATTCGATAATTTGTAAATGTGGAGCTAATTACATCTTGGAATTTCTGCGTTTATATTCTCTGGTTTTGAATATTCAATCATTTCCAACCTCATTGTTTGTCATTGTCCTGTTTCCTTGGATGTTATATCAGCTAAAAGAAAACCAGATAAATTGATGGCAGTCACTACAACTGAACAATTCTTGCTGTATTTTTTGTATTCCTGAAATATTGAAATTCTAGATTATATAAATAATCTTATGTAACAAATATATTTGTCTTTGGCTGCAGCGCTACAAGTCCAACAAGCGATTGGTTATTTCTCTGAATCCGCTTCCGCACAGTGGTTCAGCACCAAACAATGAGGCATCATGCAACACCTGTTCTAGAAAGTTGAATGAACCGAATCAATATCGTTACTGCTCCATTTCTTGCAAGGTAACGAGTGATAACAGTATTTTGATAATTAAAATTATTTGTTTTCTATCCTCTTCATGCCCCTTCCACCATTAACTTTGTAGCTACTTAACTGTTTTCTAACTATCTAAATTGAACTTTCAGGTCAAGGCTATTTCGCCAGAACCTATTGATTTGGTACCTGCCATTATTCCTGACCAAAACCAGAAAGCTACTCAGGAAAAACAGGAGAATCCTTCTCAGGAAGGACAGGAGATTCCTACTCAGGAAAGACCAGAGGAAAAGGCTGAACCTGAAGTCCCAAGGCCAAGAAAGCGAAGAAGAAAGGGAACACCCCATAGAGCTCCATTCTTCTAAGAGCCTGCAGTGGATCAAATATCCTTGCATAGTCTGAATATGCGCAGGATTGGAAGCATTTTGATTCAGTTTTTGTTATCGAGACAATGAAATTATTACTTATGTTATACTCAAGTTCAGAAATGTTCGAATTCTGTTGATGTTTTTGCTTAAACTTCCAAATTATCCCCTGGAAGAAGTACATTATGGTATTTTTAACTTCACTTTAGATCTGATAGTTTGGGTTTAAAATTCCTTTTACAATGTGGCCCAACACTATGACTGTTTTATGCTACACTGAGCTTTGTTATTTGTAGTCTTTCTTCCCCCACATATTTGTTGTGAATTTTTGCATGATGTGAATTAACCAAGTGATTGAGTAGTGAGTAAAACTACAGTTCTTCAATTTTCACAATCAGTTATTCAGAATTGCACTTTCCAAATACCAAAAACTTCTTCAAAAGAAATAGTGTTTTGAAAAGCTACTTCACCAAGATATATGATACACAAAGAAATGAGAACAGAAACAGTTTTTAGGCAACTTGCCAACTTGGTGTTATTAGCTTTGACAGATATCTTTACATTCAAAAATACTGACAGTTACAAAACTCAATGTTACAATCATAACCAGAAAAGAATGTAAAAAGGAAAGAAACTGGTGTATAACCTATCCAATTCAATGTTGAGCAACAACAACAAAAAATAGTGTTGCAGTGTTATTCAATTCAAATGTATATATCTCAGTAACCACATTCATATTCCAGAAACATGGTAGGCTCTGGTGAGACGAGGAAATCATCAACACAATCCATGGCAAAGGGTGACTCAACCCGCGTTGGGGCAAGTGAATCACAGCAGCTGGAGCACACAAACAAAGGTGGTACTGTCTCAGAATCATCAATGCCACAACACCTTGTGTGCTGCCAGACCTCACATATGTCACAGGCCACCATTCTCTCGCCGTCGTCATCTTGCGCCCCACACTCACACCTCACCATCCAATTGTCGGATTCACCTTGGAACTTCAATGGAGTGCACAAATCAATGGAAATACCCCTCACAGAAAGCTCCACTCCAGATTGGATTAACCCAAACAGCACCTCATCATCACTTGCACCATTCAATTCAGTGATCTCAGTGACTATGAGCCTCTCTGCAATGCAGTAGGTATCCCTCAGTGCTGCCTCTGCAGCTTGCTTCAGGTCTTTAACCGTTGCATGCAGAGGAACCATCACAATCTCCCCACAAGGCAGCTCCCTACTCAAATCAGCCTTAATATCAACAAAATTCGGTTTGAGCCGGCAAATGAATGTCAAAACCTGCTGCATCTCATCCAGGTAATCCCATTCCTTAACGAAATGCCGGCTATCAAGGATTGTCTGAATTGCTAAGTCCACGGTTTCTGAATTCGGGTATCTCAATAGCACATTTTTGTATAGGTAGAACACATCAGAATAAACATCACCACCAGGCTTCCTAGATGACTCATCTTGA